>WAAG01021898.1:0-10704 GCA_013390105.1 Tichodroma muraria
TATCTGATACCAGTAAAGAATGAAGGATCTGAAAACAGAGGATACTGTAAGTTATTTCTTTTGAAGCATTTCTTGGTTAGGGTCTGAGCTGGTGTGATTCTTGAAAACCTTTAACTTAAGGGTCATTCAGCAGCAACTGCCAGGGAACATAAAAAGAAGTCAGTCCTGGTATCTGTAATCTTCTTGAGTAAGCTGTAGGTTCTGTATAGACTGGGATCAAGCAGGCCCCACAGCATTTGTATAGTGTGAGACTCAGTCAGAGAGCTGATCCTAAAAGCATGTGTGGAAACTGTCCACACCTCAATATTTGTCAGTGAATTAATTGTAGTTCAAAACTGAGATAAGAGATCAGAAACAACATGGAAAATAAAAGCTAGACTGCCTTGGATTATCTGATGTTTGGGAATTAAGAAATTCTAATGGAAATCTACAGCCACATCTTTAGGATTCTCAGCTGGTAGATTTTGCATTAAGAAAGTATTTGCAGAGATGTTTTAAGAAAACCAATAGAGAGGTACACTTTTAGTGGGCTTGCCTTAGCTTCTCTTGGAATTTTTGTTTTAGGAAACAGGCCCAAATGATAATTTCTGAGCAGTTCAAGCTCAGGAGCAGTGGTGATGCCTCAAATCTGACAACATTTTTGTGGTTCCTTTGTGGCCCATGGTCTGCCAGGTGACTGAAGGAAGACTGCTTCTCTCTCCATCTGCTTTGTCCTCGATTTGGCCCTCTGGGTTCCTGCCGTCTGTGGGCTCTATAAACTCTGTAAGCACTGAAGTTCACACTTGGGAAGTATCAGCACAAAGTAAGGGCCCAGCAAATGTATAATTAAACTAAGTACAAGTACCATGAGGTGACCTGCGGTAAGGCTTTTGGAAGTTTTGATGGTGTGTTCTTTGTTCCGTCTGTCTGTCTGTGTAGGCACACAAATGCATGATAGATTAATTGAGTTAAATATATCCCAAAGTTGTTTGAAACAATGCCTATTTAATTTTTTCAAGAGGCTGCACAGAAGTATAGCATTGTACCACAAATAAAAGTGTTGCCACAATGCCTGTAAATCAGAGCTTTAAACTATGTTTCAATTATCCTTCTATTATCCAGCTGGTGTTTAAACATGTTTATTATTCAAATCAGTAGAGAATGTGCTGCTGTTGTGTAAACAACTGTCAAATGCTGAAACAATGATTACAAGGCACCATCTCTTTCAGGTGTACTTAGAGGTACTTATACCTCAACCACTTGTATTTAAATAACATGCAAACACAATGCTTGAGTGACTACTTTCACTCCTGTTTCCAATACCTCGTGCCAATTCTATTACATTAAGAGGGAAATCTATTACATTTTTCATTTATACACATCTGTACTCTGTTTTTAACCATTGTATCATTAAGGCTTGAGTTAATATAATAGATATGCCAAGAGATGCAGTACATATTGAGAAATCCTGTTCAAAATAAAAGCCAATTTCTCTGTATTATTTTAGGGCATTTGAAAGCTTTTATGAAAACAATACTAAGAAAATTGTTTTCTGAAGAGGAAGCCTGAGAAATAAAAGATTTAGTGGAACTCTGCTATCCCCCAACCTCTATTTGTTTTGATGTAAACCGAGTATATTACAAGTTGGTTGGTTTTGAGTTTTTTTCAAGTAGGCATTAACAAAATAGAATATTGATGGAACTGAACTGTCTTCTCTTGCATGTGACAGTATTCAGTATCTTTACACACACTTAGTGCAGGGCAAAGGTAGTTTAACAAGCAGTGTTTGCCAACTGAGCTTTTGAGGCAACGCTCTACCGATTTGTCACACACCGGAAGGGAGAATGCTTTAAAAAACTGCATTTAGGAAAATGCAGATAGGATCCTCAAAGACAGTAACTGAAGGAAAAATTTTATGCTAATCTCAATGAAGCAGAGAGAGTCTTTGTCTGTCTTCTGCCTTCTAAAAGGACAAAACCTGGAAAACAAAAGCAGATACTAAAAAAAGTAAAAGAAGTGAACCTTCTGCCTAGTGACATAACCACTGCTTCATCCACCCCTCCCCCTTTTTCCTGTCTTTTAAGTTAGATGCTTAAATACAAAGCTAATCAAAGAAACAAACAGTACAACACTACCACAAGGATAAGCTGTTGTAGTGTGCTGATAAAATATGACATTCTTTTTCAGAACTTAATAGAGATGCTTTGACTGTTGTTCTGCAGTCAACAAGGCTGGTCTAATTGGTGGCCATGGCAACAAAATCAGGTCATACAGAGGTTCATACCGAGATCAAGCATATGTAGATCTTCTTGTTCAAATATACATAAAGATAAGAACCTTTAGTGAGAGTCCACAGTGAAAGGCTGAAGATGGATGCTCCCACGCACATCTAATATTACTTAGAAATATTTACCTGTTTGTAACATAATGACGTTTTGCAGAACAGAAATAGAAAAATCCTTCATAACCATTGGAAAACAATAATTTTTTAAAGTCAAAGTAGAGTGTATGTGTTCACATTGCTTCATAGCTTCTTGTAATCTACTCCCTGGAGTTTTTAGTGATCTGACTTATATTTTAGATGTAATTAAGTAATCAGTGGTGTAAACTGTAAAATGAATGTTTAGGCTGCTTAAGTTTAAATTTTTACAGCCTCAGCAGCTGCGCAGTTATGGTTTCCTGCCCCCACCTTCCTTAGTACAGCCATCCACTTAAAATTATTACTTGAGTCATTTACATAGTTATGATATTTCATAGAAATGAAATAGCAGCTACCTGGTGACGGCGGGCAGCAAATATACAATCTCATGATTGCATCTCTCTTATTTCCCAATAAAGGCACTAAGGTGTGCAAGATTTGGGTGGCTGGTCCCCAGGTAAGCTAAGCCCTGCTCAGAGAAACCAGCAGCTACTGGCTGTATTCCTGCAGAACGGAGTCTGATGTCTTTAACAGATCTTCCCCCTCTCACCAAGTGCATGTATGTCCTCTACAGCCTTCCAGCCTCTCCATCTGTATTTATAAGCCAGGGCTGTAATAATTAAAAGTTATAATCCTAAGATACTCAGCAGTCTAACAAAAATATATAAATAGCCTTGGGCAGGTACATCTGGGACAATCCACACCCACACCCAAATCAATGTCTAAAAAGACCCTGCTGAAAATGCTCCAGGACTGGGTTCTGGATCCAGTTGATACACAAATGTGGCACAACATTGTTGGAAAGCTCTCTCCATGCTCTCCACTGTCTCCGAGGGGATGCACAACCAGTACCTACACTCTCAGCTGCGTTCATTTTCTCATAAGCAAAAATTTGCACTTTGAGTGCCTTTTGCTGTAATATTTTGAATAAATTGAAGTAGGCATACTAGGTTAGAAAGAGAGGAAAGCATTTTGAGGTAATTTCCATCTCTTCTGGACAGTTCCCTAGAGGTTTTGCATCAGGGAAATATTTTACTGATTTCCTGCTTCCTTCTGGTCTTTGCTAAAGATAAATGTAACCAACAGGTGGTGGGTCTGTGTGGTGCTGGTGGAGCTTCTCTTGTTCTTTTCTCAGCTTCTTTTACCTGATATTATCAGCAAAGCCCTGCTATCAGCCCCTATCCCCTCCTTCTCAGCAAAGCTGTTTTCTTACTACAAGGATATGCAAAAAATCTGATTTTAGTTATCTGTTCTGCTAAAGGCAAGGATTAAGATTAAGGTTTAAATTTGTTGCCTTTTTTTTTTCCCCTAGAGCAGAATGCTCTGGTCCTGTTCCCTGTGCATTCCCGAGTCTTTCCTCAGCTCCTTACAAAATCACATATTTAACTCTAGCTAGTGTTTCTAAGCCCTGTTCCTCTCTAAATCACTGAATTTCTGCATGCATCTGCTGCAAGGACTGGAAATTCTCCCTTACCCAAACACACTGTTTTGACACATTAAACATATAAACACACATTAAACTCATCTGTGATGTTCCACATTACCTTAATTTCTTGATATTCTTTTCCATCAGTATAAATTGCTGCTACTTTAGAAGCTACAAGAATACGCTTTACTCACGAAGCTGAATGATGGGTGCATGTGGTTAAACCTGATCTGTGAAGAGGGCCTGATATAAAATTTGAAAAATTTTAATAACCCCCATAGGAGGTTTGGAGTGGTGATCCATGTGGATTTGGAAATGCGGAAAGGAAAGGAAAGGAAAGGAAAGGAAAGGAAAGGAAAGGAAAGGAAAGGAAAGGAAAGGAAAGGAAAGGAAAGGAAAGGAAAGGAAAGGAAAGGAAAGGAAAGGAAAGGAAAGGAAAGGAAAGGAAAGGAAAGGAAAGGAAAGGAAAGGAAAGGAAAGGAAAGGAAAGGAAAGNGAGATGCAGGCATGGATCTGCAGCATGCTGGGTGTGCTTGTGAAATGAAGGTTAAATTCGTAGGTCCTTAGCTGGGACATGAGTGAAATGCAGAGTTTGCATTGACTTGCACTTAAATTTGTCTGTATGGGACCATGGATGAGAAGTCGGTTGGACCGGTCAGTCGGTTTTCATCTCAGTGGGCATTTAACTCCTTCTTCCCTTCAGACTTGCAGATCTAGAAAAACATTGAGGTGAAAACCCAGAGAAATATTCCAGGCTTGACCCAGAGTGTGCTTAAGGTGCAGGATGATGACTGGGCCGGGGGCTGGGTATGCTTTCAGGTACTGTTAATCCCTCATGGGGAGTTAAACAACTCCCTTGTTCAAGCAGTCCTTTTCTGGCACACAAGTGTCAACAGGTGTGAACAAGAGCGCGGAGGTGCAAAGTGCCAATGCCTCGCTGCTGGCACCGAGCGTGGCCTTCATGCACAGGCGATGACAATTGCAGTGTTGCGCAGTCTGCCCATCAGAAAGCATTGTTGCCTGGCGCCTATATATCATTCAACTTGTGAGCAGGCACCGTGCCATCAGAACAGATGGTAGGGAGAGAAAGCAGCCAAACTACCACGTACAGGAGATGCATTAAAGTATAGGTGTGGAGAGTGATTTCCAGCCAAGAACGTCAAAACAGCTCTCTTCGTCTTGAATTTACATGCCCAGAGTTAAGGGGATGGGCAAGCATTTAACTGCTCTCCCAGCTGGATACAGTTCCATACACACACAAAAAGCTTCTACTTCAGCTCACTTCAAGTGACATTTTGGCCCAGCTGAATTAGGCGGGGTATTGGAAATGACAGAGAGAAGCATTTTAAAGTGATCTCCACCTTTTCTGGCTCTTCTCTGGATGTCCCCTCTGTGGAATAGGTGAAAAGAAACTCTCATGGCCAATTGTTATTTATGGAAATTTGCAGGGTGCTGTAAAGTACTAAAGTACTCTTCGCTTTCTAGTGTAAATGTCTTTGCAAAGAAGACATAACACTTAGAAGTAATGACATACTTAAAAAAAAAAAAGAAGAGCGCTGGATTGTTGCTAGGCCCTTTCCCATGGATAGGACACACATTCAGCAAAAAAACACCCCAACAATTTCAGATAAAGACTGTGGAAGGGTTTGGTATCCTTATCTGGCATACATATTTGGAATGTCTTTTCATGCTACTAAAACAAAGAAGCATTAATGATATCGTAACACAGAGGGGGGGGGAAAGTTGTTTAATGTACACCTTCATGAACCATTCTACTGAACCATTCTACTGACTCTTAAAACGGCACACTGCAGCCCTCTATGTTTGCATCTTTGTGCTTTCCGGGGCAAATTTACTTAGTTTATGAATAAAAAGACATTGGGTTTGGGTTTTTTTCAAACCTCAGTTTTTCAAAATTCTACCTAGGAATTTAAAGCCAGCCCTCATCTGCCATCATCATAAAGAGCTCAGGCTGAGTTCTGTCCCCATTTTCACTTGTGAACTGTACTGTCTTTGGATTATGACCTTTCTCACACCTGAAGCCTCATTGTTTTCAAGACGAAATTTTACTTCTTTTTTGTTGTTGGCCTGGTTTTCATAGCAGTGTGAAGAAGGGTGTGTTTCTCTGAAAAGCTGCAGGTGCAGTAATACTTTCATTTAAGTCTCTAGAGCTCTAATAAGCACAGATGAAGGGAAAGGGGATTTTTTTTCAAAAGGACCTTGTATTCTGTGGCTGCTGTAAGACTGCTTAATGTCTTTCAGAATCAGCCTTTAAAGCTGGCACTGACTGGAATTTCCTTAGTTGCCAAATGTGTTTGGAATTGGGGTTTGGATTCAGCCCTATCTGGTGAACAAATGAAGTGAATCTTGGTCTAAGAGGAAGAGCAGGAGAGGGGAATAAATAGGCCGAAAGAAGAACAAGACATTACTGAAGATGAATTCCCACATTTTAACTAATTACAGGAAGGTTAAAGGATTGACAAAAAATATTTTCCTTTTAGTAAGGTAGAAATGAAGAGCTCACGGGCAAAACCATTAGACTCTCTTACAGGAAGTTTCTCTTCACATGGGATTCTTAAGGCAGAGAATATTTCCCATTGCTACGGAAAAACTTGCTTTTAAAGGACACAAGGAACTCTTAATTTCAAAATTCTGATGCATTGATAGGGGTTTCTGTAGTTCACTGATTTCCTTAATATTTGATTTCCTGCTTTCCCTTCTCAGCTGTTTCCATAATAACATTTCAGAAAGCAAAGGTGAGCGCTAGGTCTTTTTCTTAACTTATGGGATGTAATAATTCTATGCTTTAGTGGAGAAACAATTTTAAGTCTTAGTAATGAGTATGAACAGTACAATAAAGTCTTCCTGGGCCTCAGTTTCCCTTCGGCAGAACACAAGCAAGGATTATCTTTCCTTGCCTAGGGAGACTGTAAATTCTTCAGGACAAATGAAATCTCACAAAATCCTACAAAAATGGGATTTAAATGGGAGTTAGTGCAGGAGTATGAACCTTCAAACTGAAACTGACATGTTAAGGGAAATGATGAATGAAGGGGTTTCACATCTGTGTGCAGTTAGAAGTTGCTTGGAAGTGCACTAAGTGGGACAAAGTGATTCCTAGATGATGTATTTTTGCTAGATAGACAAGGCTTCTGGTTCTGTAAAGTACTTCATGATTGTTGGAAGGAGGCTGCAAAAGAAATGCAGACAACTGGTACTATCAGTATGTTATAATGCATTTATGGCTTTTTTCCTAGCCTACCCTATGTTGGGACAAGCAGAATACCTTAATCCGTTTTGTACATTTCTAGTCAAATATCATAAAATCACAGAATGGCTTGGGTTGGAAAGGACCTTAAAGACCATCAAGTTCCAACCTTTCCACTTGACCAGGTTGCTCCAGGCCCCATCCAACCTGGCCTTGAACACTTCCAGGGAAGTGCAATTCTCAGGCAGGTCCAGGTGCATCCTATCTAAGAGAAGGTATTTAACTATATCCATTTAGGGGACACAGATACCTGGTTTTCCTCCTTAGTCAGTGAAGGAAAACAGTCACCTCAGAGAGCAATTCAGATTTCATTTAGCTTCAATTGCTCCTTAGAGGTTCCTGTCTCTGCCCCTGTGGAGACATTGGCAAGAGGGAGCCCAGGGTGACTGCAGCCCTCAGTGAGTGCCTCAGGCACACATGGTTCTAACCTGTCATGAAGTGTTGGCATTGTTGTGGTTTATCCAAGCAGCACCTAAGTTCCACACAGCCACCCCACAATGGAATAAGGGAGAGAATCAGAAGAGTAAAAGTGAGGAAACTTGTGGCTTGAGATAAAAACAGCGTACAGGTAAAGTAAAAGCTGCGTTCACAAGCAAAGCAAAACAAGAAATTAATTCACCATTTCCCATGGGCAGGCAGGTGTTCAGACATCTCCAGGACAGCAGAACTCCAAATACCTCTCCACTGCCTTCTTTCTCCCTCAGCTTTATATGCTAAACATGACACCATATGGTCTGGGTTATCCCTTGGGCCAGCTGGGGTCAGCTGTCCTGGCTCTGCCCCCTCCCAACTCCTCGTGCTCACTTACTGATGGGGTGGGGTGAGAGGCAGAAAAGTCCTTGGCTCTGTGTAAGCACTGCTCAGCAAGAACAAGAACATCCCTGTGTTACCACCACTGTTTCAGCACAGACACAAAACGCAGCTCAATATTAGCTACTATGAAGAAAATTAACTCCATCCCAGACAAAATCATCACAGTGATCTACCTAGCAGATTTCATACCAAAACCAGCTGGGAAGTAATTGTCTTCTCTTTAGGTAAATACTGATGTTGCCATGTTGACTGAAATGAAGCTGTGGGGTTTGTTTCCTGAATGGTGTGAAATGGGAAAGGTCTTATTCTAGCTGGAATGGGTTGCTGTGCCTTGGTGCTGAGTTTGGGTGGACATGGGTGTGTGACTTCACTTCTGTGCACCTCTCATGGGTGTGTGACTTTCACTTCTGTGCTCCTCCTTCATCTACCTGCCTGCATCAGCTGTGTGTAGGAGACTGTGTCTGTCCAGAAAGGATTATTTTGGTTGGGACTAGTGATGTAAAGGCAAAAAGCCCACTTAAGAAGAGAGTTGATTTTCTTTTTAAAGACAAAATGTGATAGAAAATTTTCTGGGTTTTTTTGAGAATTCAAAAAGTTGCCAGCTTTCTTCACTGGGATTGAAAGGGGTGTAATTCAGCACCATCATAGTTTTAGTGTACCTGCCAGACTCGTTGGAGTCTTTTCTCTGGTTTGTGTTCTGCCATTCCTTCCTGCACCTGGAGGATGGAGGAAACATTAGGCACATGTGAAAGTTGTGATGGTCCAATTTCTTGGGCTGGGATGGATTTCAGCTTGTGTCTTGGTTAAACCCCTTTTCCAAATCACTGTGCCTCCATTCTGAGATATCAGGGACATCCCAGTTTAGATGCAGCTGGACTAAGGTTCGCTTAAGCGTCACGGCTTTGCCAACTGAGTTTTGGTGGTTTGACAGTGGTTGGTTGAGTAGGAATCTGACAATCATTCCCTTTCAGAGGCAAATATGGGGAGACTCATGGCCCTCTCTTGTGCAGTGATTTCAAATACAGTTTCAGGTAGATTGAGGAGATAAGAGAAAGATCTCGAGACAATATCTGAACACATGTGTCTATGTGTGTGTATGCATCACACATGGACAACAGCAGAGGTGGGACAGGGAGAGCTGAAAAAAAAAAAACCCACACTTTTGTTGAGAAAAACACAGCTTTTGTTGAGATTTTGGCCTTCAAATGCAAATAGGAGGGAGGTATGGTGGGAAGAGAAAAAGATGTGATTGAGCAGTAAACATGAGTGATGGTTGCAGGATAAATATTATTAACTTACATTTTATTACTGTGGCTGCTGTGATAGCAGAGGGCACTTTTTTCAGACACACAAGTAATAATAGCCCAGAGAAAAGCACATGGTCCATCAAACTCTTCCCTCTGGCAGCAGAAAATACAAATCACCAGGTATGGTAGCTGACCATCTTATGCACAATTATCTCTCTTATGACTGCATGGCTACATTCGCTCCCTGCTCCAAACGTATTCAGCTCCCTCTTGAACCGATGTTCACCATTTACATCTATTACTGGCTTCAACAAAGACCATTTTATTCTTATATATGTTGCAATGACAGTCCTTTGCAGAAGGATATTCTGCCTGAATTTCTCATACTGCTTTTTGAAGTCTTTCCCTTGTCAGTGTCAGTGTTTGTGACCTCTTGTTTTGAAAGATAAATTTTCAGAAATCTTATGTGGCAGTAATCAGTTCTCCTTACAGGGTCCTCTACATTTCCAAAGAGCTTCTCTTCTGATTCTTCTTTATTCAAAGGCAGTGTACATTGACAGTCTTCATATACTATTTGTCTACAAAACCACAAATTAGAAAAAGCTTTAAAAATGAGGGATAAAATAAATCCTTGCTGACTGGCTGAATGGTATTCTTTTCATTTAACATGGACATTATTGAAAGGAAAATGTGCATTTAATATAAAAAGGTGTTCTAATCACTCTGTCCAATTACAGCAAAGCATAAAAGCTGGGAGAAATACATACGAAGAATCAATAAAAAGAGAAGTAATTCCCCTCCTGAAGAATACTCTTGCTGCCGAGAAGANTGGTATTCTGCTGCAAAAGCCTTAGAGATTCTTTCTTCAGTAGCCCTTCTTTCTGCTCTTATTTCCCAAGGGGAATGTTGCACCTCCTGAAACACAGGTGGTAACTTGGTGTTCTATCTCAGCTGATGGAGGTTTTTTTTGCTAGCCTAATACCTATAATGGAAGGCTGATTGTCTGAGAGCAAATAATTCTAAGGAGCACATGGGAATGTGTACACGTGCCCGCCAAATTGACTGACGTTGGTGTCTCTATTTCTGTTTCAGTGGTAGGATTATGATGACATATGCTTTGTAGGCTACTCCTGATTGTCTTCTGATGCATTCAGCCCCAAATTCACTGACACTGTTGTCTCTGTTTCTGGTTCACAGCAGTATTCTAATGACAAATGCTTTGCAGGCTACTCTGATTGTCTTCTGGCGTTTGCACCCGATAAATATTACTACTACTAGTACAAATATTTAGTACCATCAATATCTGGTACTAATACTAGGCACTAGTAATACTAAATTCTAGATACTACTGCTACCCTCTAATAATAGTCAATAAAGTTGCTAAATATGCCATAGAGTATACAGTATATTTGTGTTATTAAAGTTTAAAGAAATTCTTTAGATAAAGACACTTCAGACTGTCGACTCTTCATGTTGATCATATTTATTCTTTTCTATGGGTAAATCTAAGCTGATCACATCAATCCACACGGGTGGTTCAAGAGAGATATGG
>WAAG01021922.1:1147-26129 GCA_013390105.1 Tichodroma muraria
ACTTGGCCTACTTTATTTAATGAACTGGAGGGTCAGTGCATTCAATTATCCCTTTCATACTATCAAGACTTCAATTATCCCCACACCAAAATTATAGGAAAATGCAGAAGGTACTACCCTATTGGATATAATGAACAGTATCATTTCTTCCTACATTAAGTTTTAATTATTCCATGCATTCATTCCTAAGGAAAACCTGTATAAATACAACTTTTGTTCAAAAGAAGAGGTCGAGAAATAAGTCTGGACATCCAGCCCTGTTTTGCTGTGTTTCTGGAGTGAAGCTGCAAAATTAATTTCAGAAGTGTGCTTCATTTAGACAAGAATCACCCAGATAGCATCTCCTCAACACAACACTGTCTGCATAGGGAAGAGCATGTGCAGGCACATATTTTTTGTAGCAGTTTCCCTTTGTATTGTACGTAGAGACAGAAATGACATTTATTTGACTCTCATAATTTCACACAAAAGTAAACAAAAAACAAGATAAAACAATGAAAAACACAGGGAAATGATCTGTGTGACTAGTTTCGTTCATTTCTGTTAGAAAGTATGACCTCTCAATTTGTCAAAGGTCCTAGTTTTAGCAGTTGATCTTAAGCTTAGTTCTCAGCAGTTTGGAGAGCTAAAGAACAAACACATTTTCTGGTTCACTGGAGTCATTTTCACATGTTCACTGATTCAAACATTCTTTTACTCACATAACAAACAGCTGCATACCACATTAGCCCAGCCAGTGACAGTCACACATCTCTGCAATAACTGTTTGATTGCAAACTTGACCCTTTCTTCTTCTCAGCCTGAGCTAGACATTTTTAAACAGGCACTCCATTCCCAATCCTCCTTTGCAAAGAATTACATCAGATAACAAAGACTTCTCTGCCACTCATTGTAAGCCTTCTTCTGGAGATCTGTTCTAAGAGGCACTGTGTAAAAAGGTTTTTATGATGAATTCAGAACTACTATCATGTTAAGAGCACCAATTTATAAAGAAGAATTCATTGGTTAAGATCTGAAAAAATAGTTTCTCAGGCCCTACTGACCCAGTTTTCAACAAAAAAGAATCAAGTGATGCAAATTAAGTTTTGAGACATTGTTACGCAGTCTGAGAAATTTGTAAAACTGTGTTTTTCAGTAATTTCTTAATAGAAGATTCAATGACTACTTAGTTCTACNNNAAAATCTGATTTCTTTATATTCTACAGGTCTACTTTCACAGGTAGTGATAAAATATGCAGTCCATAGTGTTGAACAGTTCCAACAGCAACATGGCAATAAAATTTAACTTTCAAGTACTAAACAATGCTTAGATTTTTTTCTGTTAAAATGCAATACTCTCATCCTTTCATCTGATTATAAAAACCTACACACTAGCCCTGATAGGATGTATGACACTGAGAGCCTACTTACATTTACTAGTAACTAAAGGAGACAATCAGACATCAATATAAAAGGTTGTATTTTCTTCAGTAAAAACAAACATGCTTCCAGCAATTGTTACCACACATATTTTGCTTTCTTTTTCACATGCTTTGATATAAATGCATCAGGTATGAAAACAAACACTTTAAATAAATGGTAGTTCAAATTAAGAAATAATTTTAAATTAGTGGCCACGGAGAGAACAACACTGCAGGGTTTTTTTCCTCTGCAGACAGGAAAAACTTCCCACAACAATACATTTAACGAACCAGAACACTCGGAATTAAAGTTTTCAGGGCACTCAAAACACACCAACTTTCACATGCATTGTTTCAAATCCTCTTCAATCTCTGTCAGTTCAACCTCACTCAGAAGACTCTGGGACTGTGTTTTTCAAAACTTTTCCTGACAGCCCTGAAAGATCTCAGACAGAATTTGAACAATTTCAAGACCTTTTCTTTCTGATTGCTCTATGGTGTTGCAAAACAGAACTGACAATTTTAGAATAAAGAGGAGTATTCCCCCTCCCACAATGTGTAGGATTTTTTAAAGTGAAAGTTAGAAAAATAATCTTCTTCATCCTGACATATTTTCAATCCTCTTAAAAGAATCTCAACAACTATATATAGTATGAAATTAGCTCTTGCCTGTTAGCCTTGTTCCTACATAGGATTTTCTAATGTGTCTCACCAGTAATAAATTGCAAACAGGGCTATGACTCTAAGAGTAGACTGTGTTTCATGGGTATTTAAACAACAGCATTAAGTACTATAGGAATCTGTGGAATGTGGAGTGCAGATTTATGTGTCTTAACAATTTCTTTACTGGTTTGTAATAAGCCAGCAAACTAATACCGTTTTTATATTAATTTGGCCTCAGAAGTAGAGTATACTGGAGCATGACAAGAACAACAAAAGTAAACTGGCATATACTTAATAACTGTAACACTGAATTGCCTCCAATACTAAAATATTTATCGAAAGTGGGGGGAAAAAAGCTAAAAAGAATTACCCTCAACAGCCTGCTACCAGCTCTTTAACAGTGGGCAATGTAATGCCTTAAGGTACCTCAAACTGTCTTTCATTTTCTAGACTTAATGGCTGATTGCAGAAATCAATGTTGCCATTAGTAACAGAGTATTTGTTATGGCATGATTTCCTCTGTTGTTAGGCTTGCAGAATGATTACAGTATTAGTGAGGTGCTTTCTTTATAAAGGGCTGAAGATATAACTTTCAATTTACTATCCATTAGTGACTTTGGAAATATACATGAGGCCAGAAATCTTACCTGTTATTACTTGAAGATTTTATTTCAGTAGCCATAGGCTACTAACTTTAAAAAATGTACCAGAAAGCCCAATATTTTATAGACATCTCCAATGAAATATTATCTGCTTTGCTATTTTATACACAGCAAGTTAACATGACATCCAGTACAATTAAAATGTTTCAGTCTGATTTCTATTCCTCTTGTACTTTCAAACGGATGTGAATTAAGTAAAAGGCTTCATACAAGTTAAAATCTGCACATAAGTTAGAAGATTGTCAAAAGATTAGTAATTTGTAATTCTGAATCTCTTTTTAATCAGTCCGGTGGCCAGGTACAAGGACATAGCTAAGGAACTGACATGGTTGTCAGAATGAGGGCAATCAGAGAGGTGAGCCAACATGCAGTTTATTAACTACAGCTCAAAGAAGGCATCTATCCTCACTCTTTTATACGGAGGACAGGGCAGGATCTGCAAGAGAGACACCACGAATAGAAGAGAAGGAGAAAACCACCTTTCAAAACCTGGATAGAGAGGCCGTGGAAGTGACACAGCCATTGGTGGCCGCTCAGACCCTGCACGGTGGGAAGGTGTCAGCTGAAAGGCTGGGAAACCTGCCCTTGGAGGGGAAAAGGGTGAGCAGGAAATTAACCTCGAAGGCATTGTGGGAACCCAAACACAGATGTTATGGCAAATAATACCACATCCCTGTGGACTGGAGGAAACGACCTGACAAGAGAATGCATAAACTGCTTTACTGCTGTGATTTCAAATACAGCTATGAAGCTTTCAGTACAGAGAGGGAAGAAGAAGTTATCATACCTGAAGAGGAGGGTGAGGAAGGATGAGGGCTGTCCTCCTGAGCACTCCCTGTCTGCGAGAGACCCCCACCTACTCCGCTTTCTTCAGTAATGTTAGAGGACCCTGGTGTTGTCGACCTGCTGACAGACTGAGACTCTTGATCACTTCCAGACCCACGCCGCTCATCGAGACTACCTTGAATTATTTCATCTTCTCCTTTCCTGTCTCTTTTGTGGACCCTGGAGTGAACGACCACTTGGTGGTACGTTCTAAAAACCCTACCGCAGTCCGGGCATTCAGTTGGCTTTTCTTTTATGTTTCCATGACTTTGTAAGTTGTAATCGAGTCCCTGGTTCATACCATGTGACAAAAAATCTCTACTGCCTTCTAAAGGGTCTAGTTTGCTTGGCAAGTCTCTCTGATTGCCCATTTTAGTGCTGTGAACCAAATCAGCAGGCATTTTCTGCTTAGAGCCATCTGCTCCTACTAACACATACTCCCGCTTCTCCTTATCAAACATAACTCCAGCATTTGCCAAAGTGTCTTCGTGGCTGCGCTGTATCTGCTGCTCTTTAGACAAAAAGCCATGTTCCATGGCCATTCCCCTTGCCATAAGCTGCCAGGCCTGATAGCTGTTTACTGGATCCATCTCTGCTGCTTTGGCAGCAGCTTGTAACCTTTCTATACAGCTGGATTTCAGAGGAGGCACCAGATTGAGACAGCCCAATAAAGAATGTTTATCCCCTTCGGCAATACTGTGGCCAATGCCAGAAATGGGCGAAAGGAGCTTCCCCAAGACTTCTTTCTCTTTCATGGGCATATCTCCTTTGTTGTAGATTTGATTTTGTTCGCTTAACCTCGCTTTGTCAGGCGGAAGAAACCCACTCTGCAAACATGACAGATATCTTGAATACAAGTTTGCATGAGCTTCCTGGGACATGCTGCTGATGGAGACAGGTACTTCAGGATCATTAGGAGATTTGTTCTTTACAGATAACTTATTCAGGTGAACTTTCATGTGATTTTTAAGAAACCAAGGCTCTTTGAATCGTCTCCCGCAGATCTGACAGCAGTGTTCAAAGGAATCCTTGTGCTTTCTCATGTGGCCTTTTAGGAACCAGGCTTGGCTAAACACTTGGCCACACACCTCGCAACGAAACTCATTGGTGGATTGCTCCCCATTCCCATTGGAGCCCTGACCCTGTGCTGACTCTGCAGTTATGTGAGCCTTCTCCACGTGGCTGATCAGCTCCTCCTCCTGCGAGGCAGCAAAGTCACACAGAGTACACTTGTAAGGCTTGTGTAGGATCCTTATGTGCCTGTCCAGCTCTTCTCGCTTCTTAAACTTGCCTTTGCAAAACGTGCATCTGAACCCAGCTGTCTGAGCAACAACTTCTTCCTGGACACTGACTGGCTTTGGAGAGGGAACAGGGTTTGAAATATCAGGAGCATTGTGATTAGGTGGCACAGACAGGTTACAGTTTGCGAGCGGCATCGGCTGGGTGTGCTGCTGTGCTTTCACATCAGGTCGTGGCTGCAAGAGGCTGCTCTTCATCTGCTTGTCCCGGAGAATTGCTCTTTCCTCCAGTTCATGTAAAAGTCTGTTTTCTTCTCGGACCCTTCCACGACCTTTGCCAAGGTTTCCAAGCTTGTGAGTACGCAGGTGTATCTTCAGGTTGCCTTTTTGAGCTGCTCTGTGGTCACAGTAGGGACACTTGAACGGTTTCTCTCCAGTGTGAGTGCGCATGTGTAGCGAGAGGATGCTGTTAAATCGGAAGCGCTTCCCGCAGAGGGGACAGGGGTACTTTCGGTTTTTCCTGGCGTCATCCTCGATGTCGCTCATCTGAGACATAATCCCTAGGTTCTGTCCATTTAAGAACTGCTGCAGATCCACGCGCCCGTTCAAGCTCGTGTCAACCTCTCTATTGAGCTGGTTTGCCAGCAGGGCCATCTGGCTGCTGATGGGCTGGTTTGCTATGGACATGTGACTTTTGTCTTCTAGTGGCACTGACGCCTTCTCCTCGGGATTCTGCCTGTTCTGGAGCTCCGGGAAGGCATGGCTGAGCTGGGAAGTGATCTGGTGCAGCTTCTGACTCATTGAATATTGCCCATTGAGTATGGTGCTGTTGAGATGGGCGTCAGCTTCTGGCACAGCTGAAGAAACACCAAGGCACAAACTAGCTTCCTCCATCTCTGAAAATCAGAAGATATTTTAGATTCAGACTGTGAAAGAGTTACAAGCATTGAATCACTGGCATACAATTTGCATTTTATGTTTTACCTACTCATAATAACGCAAAGGAATTAGTGTAAAAACAATTAAAAGTGTATTAAGTGCCAACTGTGATACACAGTTTTGATCATACATGTACTCATTCTGCATGTGTACCAAGAAGTATTAATTACTATTTTGAAATATGCAACAATTTCAAAATCTAATGATTATAGTAGGGGCAAAGGCTTTTACCACCTCCCTTGTCCTTCTTGTGAAACTGCACCTGTCTGCATTTCTAAATCTATAGAAAAAGAAATCTTATGCATCTCTCCCATTTTCATTAAAAAAGCCAGCAATTCCCACCCCCACCNTTTGTAACTTTCGGTTCCATTAACCATATTCAATATATTACACATTCTACAATGAGAAAGATAGTTTTATGATTTGACAAAAAACCGATGGTATGATATTTACTGGTGTACAATAAAACAAGATAATGTTTTGGGAAAAAATAAAGGACAAGCTTTAGAACAATAAAAGGGATTTTGCTTTAGTCAACAAAAAGTGCAGTAATATCTCATTAAGCTGATTAGTATGCTGCTTAGAAACAGTACTAGGTGCTGTAACACATGATTATAATCATAAAAATCCTTCAGTGTTTGCAAGTAAGCATTAACGAGGTATATTAAATTTTAAGGAGACTGCGACTAGCAGCTTTGTAAACCTCTGAGATTAAGATTTAACCCTTCTGTTACAAAACATTGTTATTTTGTCATTTTGAGACTGAGCCCATCAAAAGGCACATAAATTATCTGCTGCCAAGTCTTCTAATTCATCCTTGAGAACCTTCAGATTTCGATTCCTAGGAAAACTTGCCAGATTATAGAAAGAATACCTCTCCTTCGATGGGTAAGATATGTGATTTAAGACACTTTGATTTGTTTTAAAGAGCTCTCTTATGGAACTAGATAAAACCAATTAAAATCTGAG
Source organism: Tichodroma muraria (assembly GCA_013390105.1). Lineage (NCBI taxonomy): Eukaryota > Metazoa > Chordata > Aves > Passeriformes > Sittidae > Tichodroma > Tichodroma muraria. The sequence goes on from WAAG01021922.1 coordinate 7,844, forward strand.
GAAGGTGTTGTGGAAAGCCTCAACAAGTTTAAGAATTCTAATAACTTTCCTAATACACAGTAATGACTACAAATTTTAGCTACAGTATGTATATTGCAGGAAATTAGAATTCAAAGCTGTTTGTTAAACACAAATGCTCTCTTCTGGTCTGCATAATTGTCCACAATAATCCATCCTTGCCACTTCTCTACTCTATACAGATATAATGTATCTATAAAATTCTGTTTAAAATATAAAGTTTCACATAACTAATTCATAAACTATATGATGCTATAAGGTTATATTAGACTACAATTAAGATTTTTGCTGTTCAGTGGAGTGATTTGACACTTCATTCACTCACAAAACTACTGAATTCTATAGGTTCTTAAAAAATTAATTTGATCAACCCTCTCTTTGGCTTTAGCCAAAAGCATTTTTTCACTGTGTCTTCTACAAAGGCTCCAGGCACACCCTGGGTGGACACCACTCCTCACACAGCTTCACAGTGTCCACTTGATAGACAATTCAAGGTCTAGATCTGGCACATACGTAAAATGCACGTAACTGTGCTCATGGGAGCAGTCCAGAACACTTCAAAGGGTGACTCTTGAAAGCAAAGTTCCACAGATGATTAAGTATTTGCAGGATCAGGGCCTAAAAACAAAAGCATGGGAGGTCTTCAAGGGGAGACCTCTGACAGGATGACTGAGGTTGTGACACAATGCAGATCTTGTAAGAAGTACAGGAAAGAGTTATATTCATGTGAATTAAAAATGAACATGAGCTACCTAATTTTGCCCATATATATAGCAGAACTTTTACAAAATTTAACAGTCCTCTGATTCAGGTCACATGTTGGGGACCCATTATTTGCATGCTGTCAACATTATTATTTATAAAAATATTAAAAAAATCAAGTATATAAAAGGACCCCACATAAGCTTAGCTTGCAGAGTCTGATTTCCAAAGGTAGACAGTAGGAGAACATAATCAAGCCAGGTGTTCACCCAAGGCCATGTAGCAAACAAGGAAAATTCTTAATTTTCATTCAAGTTTTCTGTGCAGCAGACCACAATCATTCTAAATGTGGGTACACACAAACAACTTTTTCTCTTTTTTAGTTTTTGAAAATTTGCTTAGCTTTTGGAAGAATCAAATTTCATGTTCAAAAGGATTAATTAAACAACTCAAGACTTATGGTCCTTAGGTCTGCCATTGCCTGAAGTTAACTGAGATTTTGAATATCAGCCTATGTACTTCTTAAAAAAAATAACAAATACTCTGCCAAACAACAACACAAGAGAAACCCCAAAACCTGAATCTACTTTTTGTCTGGATTCCACATACCCAGGAATGTTATTTATCCCCAGCATGCTTAAACAAGGCACGTTGGCAAACAAGAACATGACAATTTCAGAAATGCATAGCATGTGCTAATACACACATACATTGAAGAAGGTTTAGAAAGGTCTTTGTGAATTGTCATTATTCTATAACAGCTTCAAAAATGCAGTCTAAATTTCATTTTTTTCAGTTGATCTCAATAGGACCTGGTGCTTTTACATGCTCAGAAAGGTTTGGGTAGTTAATTTTAGCATTTTATGCTCTATCGAAGTTTGGAAATGCTGGCAGATCCCAGTGGAATTTATTAATCCTGATGTTTAACCCTAAGCATCAGTTCAAATGTGTGGTTATTTGGATTGGGGAGGGAAATTGTGATTGAGATTTTAGTCATTCTGTGCCTCTTTTTCAAATATAACTTTAATAAAGTAACAGCAGCAGTTGTAACTGGAACATGGTAAGTTTTCCAATTTTTCCTTTTTGCTATTTTCTGTCTTCCAAAATCATACAGAAATATATGATGTAGAATATTGAGAGAACAAGTTAAAAAATAAATAGTTTAGAGGAATAGCAAGCCCGTAATTTCTCATTTAAAGACTAATAATTTTAGATCAAGTCGGGGGAGCCTAACCCCCCCCCATGGATCTTTTGGCACAGGAAATGTTATACATTTTTGATTAAACATGCAGAAAGGTCAGCAAAGCCTCTGCTTAGTGAGCAACAACCAGCTCTGAATGCCGCCTACTCCGATCAGCCGTGCAGTCTCTGGGATCCAGCCACCACGATCGCAAGATGCATTCTTCATTTAAACCACTTAGATTTCTTCATTTAGATTTCTTATCTGCCCTTATCTGCTCCTGCTTCTTGCAGGTCTGTTCCTTCCTCTGGCTCTGAATTGTCTCCTCTTTTCCTCACCCCAAACTGCTTTCATTGCAAAGTAAAACCACGGCATTGAAAGTACTGCCCTGTGAAATTTCTCCTGCCATGCCCAGTTACAGCTTTTCTGAACACAGGGACCTTGCAACTATTCAGCTCTCACAGAAATCACTCTTGGTATCCCTTAGCCTTTTCACAGCAGAAATCTCATCTTGTATCCACATGCAAGACAGAAACAAAACACATCCTCATCCATCATTCCGCTATGAATTAGATAATTCAATATAATTTGCCTGATTTCTCAAAAACAACAACAACAACAAAAATTAGAAATTTTATTCTCTTCCTCTTTATCCATCATCCCTGTCTAGATCTATGGCCAGACAGGGTTACACCAGGTGTGGTAAGGGGCTTTCATTCCCCAGTGAGGCTCCTGCAGTTCATGGCACTCACCTTGGTGTCAAGGTATTCAAAAATAAAAAATCTGGAAATGTCAATTTATAAGTACTACTTTGATGCTCCATGATAGGGAAAACACCTAGCTTTTAATGTTTAAATATATAGTCTGTCACATTATTTTCATGATCCTCATCTCTCATATAAGGAAAGCACAGAATGTTTTGCCATCTCTCGCGCTGGGAACAGAAGCACAATGTTCTCTGTAGTTAACAAATGTTTAAAAAATGAACTGCAAATCAAATTTGAGATTGTTAAGAAATTCAAAATATGTTTGTTGAAGTTTATTTAGTAAATTTCTGACCTTTAACTATCTCAAATATTCCCTCAAGACGTGGCACTGCACAGAGCATGTTGGGCTCAGGAGTTGTTCCGGACTGCTCTTTCTAACCCAAATAAACCCTCAGCTCTAGCCCAAGTGGCTTGCTGTGGCCAAAAAGCCCCAAACCAACCCTGCTGCAGACACAGGCTACAGCCCAGCTGGGCTCCCACTGCACTGGGCAGGGCAGGAGCAGCCTTGGGAAGCACACACCGACCACCCAAGGCCATCTGGCCATGCACTGTGCAGCACCCTACTCCTCTGAGGAGGAGTTCATCTTATGAAAGCCACTGTGGCATACAGATATTATAAAAATACTCTCTCGCATCTCCTACATAAAGGTGCAGGGAGACATTCAAGTCCCTTTGATGATACTAATAGTTATTTTGATTTCACTCACAGTTTTGCCCTCAAGACTATTTCCTGTGATATCAATAGCGAAAGTTCTGGCTTTAGCCATTTCAATTGAACACAGAGATTTTATTTAACTATTTGAAATGGATTACTGGAATTTAAAACCAATTATGACACCAGAAATGCCTGTCATCACAACTACATTAATGTAATACGAGAAGCTGAGCTTCCTCTTGCTGGAAACGGAGAAAAATAAAGTATGGCAAGCAGAATGACAGAATTTAAAGATAAATCTGTGCCCACACACACATATGTAAACATATGCAGGCACACGCATATCTGTATACAGACACATATGTGCAGACACACACCTGTTATCTTTGTAAACAGATGGACCAAATTCAGCTCTTATTTACACCTGTTCATTCCTGCTGGACACACATACACACACTGAAGTTCTCCCCTCTTCAGTGCTGTAGAGAAAACAGTCATTTTAAAACCACTGTTGTGCTGTTATTATAGCTTAGATTAGGTTAGTTAAAAGATTTACAGTTCAGTAAGCAAAGTAATGCTTTACAAGCTCATGTGTTTAAACGACAAGCTCGCTCTGGCCCTGATCCTCTGAGCAGTTAGAGCTACACACACTGTTACTTATGCTTTCAGAATATAGACCTGGTATTTATCTTTCCAGCTAGAAAAATTCACATATATCTACATTATCTTGTGGTCCACTGGCAAATTCTAAATACTCCAATACAGACTGCTTCAGTTCTTAGTTCTGGTAAACAGGTATTGCTGAGATCAGAATATATATTGAATTTTTATTAGATATTGTTCTTATTGTTGCAGCAGAAACAGTAGAACTAAGGCTGCTATAAGCATAATACAGTCCTGTTAAGAAATACAGAACACCAGACTACTGAACCCTTTCAGGGTCATTAAACAGCTGTAAACATTATTACAAAAATAAACCAGAGATTTCATGCTTACATTTTAGCCCAGAGCTTGGTGTGCTGAGCAAGTACATTTTTTTCATCTCTTACAATCAACGCTGGTGACATTTGGGCATCCAAACAAATTACATCACAAATATTACTGAGGTGGGTAGGATACTGAGCAGTTTATTTGCCAGATGATTAATACATAAACAGTAGGGCAGGATAAATGACCTACTCTTCTTTGACTGATTTGTAGGCAATACTTAGAGACATAGATGTAAATAGTTAGATTTTAACAAAAACATGTGTGCACGGAAGGGGAGGGGAGAGATCAGCTGTATTTAATGCCACCAGCGCAGCATTATCCAGTCTGATAAAATGAAATAAACATTAGGCAAGACTCTATTCCCATTTTACTTATGTAAAATAGAGTAATTGCATCGACTTCATAGGAGTTTTTGTTAAGTAGGTGTCCTGTTCCTTAGGGTATAATATAATTATATCAGGAAAATATATGGTTCCTGGAGTATAAGAGGATGTCTTTAAAAAAAGAAAGTTGGCCTACAGGTAACGTGTCCTATCTACTTGTTTTTATTTAAGGGTGATTAAGGCCAGTTGGTAATTCGTTATCGCTGTCAGTGACACCAGCACACTTCAGTTTTGCGGGCACTGCAGGGCACGTGGAAGGCGCAGTAGCGGAGAGCTGGGCTGAGGCCGAGCGGAGCACAGCCTGCCCAGAGCTCCGGGGGAAGCAGGGCTGCCCCCATCCCACAGCCCCAGGAGGCTCCAGGGGCTGCGGCCTCGCACCAGCACCCACCCTCCAGCAGCCGGGACCACGCAGGGGGCAGCCGGGAAGGCATTTGACAAAACTGTAGCTGCTTTGTAGTGCTGATATTTAAACAAGCTGCTTATTGATTCCAAAACAAAGTACTCCTTTAGTAACAACAGAGCCAACTCATTCCACAACAGTTTTTATGTCTTAAAGAAGGGTTAGCAGAGGGATTTTGAAGTTTCAAAAGTCATTAGCAGACAGAAAATGGTTTGCCGAGGCTGTACTGCCTTTGCTCTGAGCTGGGAAGAGAGTTGCTTTCTGAAATACCTGTTACATCTGCAGGGTACTTTCTAGTTAGCATAGCCTTTGGGACTGATAACTGATCAGTGGAAGATAAATCACCAGAACAGTCTTTGGCTGGTAGCACCCATGGAGTGGAGGACTGTGAACCGTTTGTGATCACAATCTAGGAAGATGAGCACAGAGGAGAGGAGAGGTCATTTATAAATCTCACTCACAGATTAGAATAGAAAGATTAGAAGAATGCAGACAAGCTGTTTGATTTATTGCTACTTTGCATGTGACTTAGCAAAATCTGTTTTCCTTCTTATTTATTCTATTTCACTTGCATATACTTAAGAAGTCAGATCCAAGGAAGAGAAAGATAAATAATTGGTATACAAAGTTCAATAGATTAAAAAAAAAAAAAAAAAACCCACATGATTTTTCTTTCTAGGCACTGGTTGCATCTGGGATCATTATTTTTTACCTTATAAACATTGATTCTCATTTTACTTTATTTTTTCCTAGTGATCTTTTGATGGCAAAAGTAAAGATAACAGTGATACCAAAAATTCATATTGGAGCCTTATTTGTGGAATGCTTCATTAAACTAAAGCTTCTGTTACTTTAGAAACAGCCTTTTTTACAGTAAATTTGTTATTTTCATGTAATTTGGAATGTATACAACTGATTAAACCCTCTCCAATTTGATCAATTTCCTGTAGCTCCTATCTGATCATTCACTTTAATTAATCTAACTGGCATCCACATCAGATTGAAGAAACCTTAAAATTAAGCTTTTAATGAACCACTTTACCATCACAGAGTACAAATAAAATAATAAAATGCCTGGAAGACTTTGCAAAGCATATTTATTATTTCATTTTTTGTCAATTTTACAGCATGGAAAGGGCTCTGAATCTCCTATTCTAATCTGAGGACACTGAACTGTGCTGGAAGCCTGCAATGCTCGAACCCATTATATAATATTAAAAGGTACATAATGTTGACCCTATTAATCCTCTATTGCTCACACAGGAAAGTTCCAAATAAAAGGCTGAGCATTTCAGCTGGGTGAGGACAGGAGGATCAGGCCCCCTGAACCAATTACAAAGAGATCAATAAAGAAGAGTTAAGACCACAGAACTCATAGCGCAGTTTGAAACAATTTAAATCCAAAGCTGTAATGCTGGGTTGATTTTTTTTTTCATTTCACAAAGGCTTAGACTTAGATTTTGTGCACAACTAAATATAATGTCAAATGCACATATGTCCCAAAGATCAAAGTATGATTGACTGTGAAATATTCATATGTGATAGCCCAGTGAGATTTTGTTCGCAAGGGCACCTGTCAGAAGCATAAGCTTGGATACAAATCATCAAATAAGTATGTAAAATCATTACTAAAATCCAGGCATGCAATCAGATAGTCAGTTGTCTGAAACTGCTGGACTGTAGCCAGCACAGTGGCTCAACAGACTAATGCTTTGGTCTTTGCAGATCCTCAGGGCCCTGGTTCAGTTCCTCCTGCTACTGGTCAGGTCAACTGTCTGTACCTAGTGTTGACTTTCCTGGCACTTAATGCTAGGAGCAAAGCAAAAAAACCCGAGTCCATAAGTTGCCTTTGACCTGAGCCACAGAAACATCTGCTGATTGAGTCACGAACTGCTTGTTGGCCAAGTTTAACAGGATCCGAGCCTGTTGCGGATCAGCTCTCTCAGCAGTAGGTGTCACTGCAATAAATAGATGGATTTCAAGGGACAAAGACACGCATTACCAGGGAAAATGCATAAACAGAACATCCCTGAATAAAGAGAGTTCTGAAAAGAAGTATGTGGTCCAATTAGACTTCTCCTTTACCTTTCGCAAAATGTTGGAAATCTGGTTTAGGAAGGAATTAAATCGCACGAGTGGGATTGTCAACAGCAACAGCACCGTAATTCTGTCCTTTAGTCCTGTGTCACAGAGATCCTTTAATTCACATTAATCACCTCCCTGCAATCCCAGGTCTATTAGGTAAAGACTGTTAGAGTTAAACCTTTTAAAAAAAAATGCTCTCTAACAAATTAAGTCATTTTCTCTAGTGGAACAAAAGACCTAGTTATATGGAAAGACACTGCACACTCAACTGTAGTTGTAGGACTGAAAGACCACAAGGTTAGCCTTTTTTTTGTCAAATTAGAGAGCCCATACCCAACCCTATCTACATAGAGAACAAGGAGACAGGGAATACTTATAACAGCTTGGGGGGTGGGGGGAAGATGTCTCAAGTATAGATTTAATTAATAGAATGCATATTTTGAAGAAGCAGTAACCAATTTATATTTGAAACAGAAATATTTGGTATGCCAAGTAATATCACAGAGATGTCAGCCAAGTCTACACCATATTTGGTTTCATTATCACAAAATGGTTTGTAGGATAATTAAGGATGCTCCAAATTGCATGCTATTGAGTTAGACTGTAGACAAAACAATGCATCACTAAGCATATGGGCTACCTGTGATGACATCAAGACAGAAACTACGTGCCTAAGAAAATGTTCTAAGAAAAAAGAAAGATTAATACATTAAACCTTGCATAACGTGTTGCACATGAAAGAAAACATATGTGACAATACATACTCCTAAAGTACACATATAATACAACAGCGTTTATTTTACTTCCAATAACGCTAAATGGGGAACGAGGAAGAAATAGAGAATAAAAAGATAAATTGCTGCACTCTTCAAGGTCAATATATTTAAGAAAAAATAACATTAAAATGTCACCCCATGAAAAGCATAAAGGGACATACTACAAAAGTGGAAGGAGCTCCTCCTTTCCCCCCAGCAGCTGCTGAGATTTCTCCAGCAGTCAGTCCCACCAGCTCATGCCCCAGTATTCCCTAAAGGCCTCCAGCACACAGAAGCCCAAATCACACTGTGATCAATTCAGTCTGAGAGGAGAGGGACACCTTTGCTAAATATTTCTTTGCTGGGTCCAGAAGTAACCAACATCCATTTCAATGGAAATGGAAACAGGTAGAAATTCAGAAGTAACTTGGCCAATTTCAGTGCTCCCAAAAAGTGTAAAGGGACCAAGTTTTTCGGAATTTCAGCACTGTAGAAATAAGTGTCCCAAACTGATCATTTCCATATCTTATTTAGGAAAAAGCTTGCCATGTATCTTGACTTAAATGGATGGCTCATCCTCTGTAAAGAAGCCAGGGACATCATCCAGAACTCTTGACTCCCATTGCTTAGTCCAGCATGCCAGACAGTTTTCCTTTATCAAGCATAATTGACTGCTGAAAAGACTGGGGTTTTTAACTCATGGCAAACCTGTCAGTGTAAAACTTTTTTTTTGTTAAAATACTAGTGAGAGTTTCTTTCTTTTAATAACAGAGATTTTTGGCTGTTAATACCTTCTATCTCCAATTTCTATCTTCTTTCTTCCCTCAAACCAACTGATTTTTATTTTTTCTTTATTTATTTTTCTTCTCTCTATAACACATGGACATGGTGACAAAAAATAATTTAAATGGTCACACATAATTTAGATGGTCATAGTGATTCTTAGATACTAGTGGCTTCAATGAGTTATTACTCGTCATATTAGTTTAATATTAATTTCCAGGGGAAAAAAAAAAAAGGATAAAGCTGAGAAAGCCTTAGTTTCAGTGGAACGAGATGGAGTAAAACATGCGGTTGAAATAGGCAGGGATGCTAGAAGCAGGTTGATGCTGGAAAAATAGAGCAAACACTTCTCAGAACACCCTTTGTGTTTGTGTCTTCCAAAAAGCAGGAAGAGAAAACTCATTAAAGAATTAGGTGGAAAAGATAGATGAGGAAACACCACACAGACTAAGGCATAAAAATGCAACTTAATTATTACCAAGTAAAATGAAACAGAAGAAAACACAAATCCCCCTTATTTCATCAGTGTTATGTTCTGCCCAGATTCTTACTGATATTTCACTGCTTCTGTCATTTAACTTTATTAGTTGATCAGTGTCATGAATACAAGAGCAGAGCTGGGAACTCTAAGGCCAACTTGTACCTCCCAAGCTGCTTTCCCACTGATACAAATGGCTCAGGCTTTCCAGGGTGTGGTTAGCAGTCACTGCACTCCTCAGACACTCACCCTGCGGTCAGGAAATCTCCAGAAAATGAGCTCTTTATCACATGTCCCTTTAGAGAAGAAAAAAGAAATACATCACTTTGCTCTTTCAGAGGGAGAAAGACAACCCAAACAGGAACATCTATACTAAAAGTAACTGACTTGGGGTATTTCCCCATACTTTCCCAGCTGCTTTTAAAATCCTCTCTACCTGTTGCAGTGAGATTATTCTGCCTCTTCCTCTGAATGATGGTACCAAACAGTTGTAACAGTTTTGCAGTTAAACCAAGGGAGTAACGATATCCCACAAGTGACTGCAAAAAAGAAGCCCCACCTTTGCAGTGCTCTTGGCTGCAGTGAGGTGCAGCCCCAGAAGGGAACAGAGAATCTCCTCCCTTTGCCCTGGGGGATCAGGTACAGCAGAGGGAATCACCTCGTACATCTCTCCAAGGAAGCAGAGATGTGAGCACTGACTATGATGAAACAGGACACATGTTTAAGTGCAATGGCCTTCAGGATCCAACAGGCTGGGCACCAACTGCTGTTTGGGCACCCACGTTTTATCTGGGCACAGTAGCTTTGATCATTGATAGAAAGGGCATTAAAAGCTTGACAGACACATGGCAGATAGATGAGTGGGGGGAGAAGGACTACTGTAAAAACACAATAACATTTCAAAGCTATCTGCAGGATAAAAATCCTTTAAATAATTTTGATGTTAATTGCAACATTCCAGGCCCTTGGCTGAAAAGACAGCCTCGCGTGGTGATAGGCGAGTGGTAACAAAGCTGACAAAGAAAGTCTGATAAATGCAATCACAGGATGACAGACCCTGGCAAGTTCAATTACGGTTGCAAAGTCAGGTGGGAGATGGACTCTGCTGACTGTAATATATCCTTAGCAGCCAGCTCTGGCCACATACAGCTCTGACCAAACTCCTTCAAGTGACTGACAGGATCCCAGGAGCCTTCAGTCCCACGGCAAGCTGAGAGCAGCTACAGTTGTTATCAGAAGGACCAGGGACTAACAGGGAGTGCTCTACTGCAAGATTTCAACGCAACACGCAAATAAACGCCGTAAACCCTCAGTGAGACTGTTCCCAGACTCTTGAAAAGCCTGTGCAAATGAGCAGTTTGTGCTCACTTTCTCCAGCTCCTGTAAAGCCTTACTCAATGTTAACTTGCACTGCTGCAAACCACTGTGAATCCAGATAACTCCTGCAAAACACAAAGCCAGACAAAAGCAAGGGGAAAGGCTTGGTGGCTCATTTTCAAGGACCTGGCCATGGGAGGCAGCCCACTGCTTGCAACAGGACCATCAGAGAGATTCTCTTCCTACAAGACTGAATCCCAAATGCCCCAGAGCTGGGAGCATTCCGGAGTTCCCACACAAAAACCCTGCTTGGGCAAAGGTATTGTTTGTGTTGCCCAAGCAGAAACTCATTTTTCTGAATTCCAGCCCCTTGCACCTACAGTTATGAATATGGAGATCATTATACCTCTTTCTAATTAAAAGGATTTTCATCTTCTTAGTTTTATAATTCAGAATAGACTACTATTCTTATTTGATCTGAGAAAGAAAGAAGTAGATGTATAGACCAAATTGCGGCTTCTCATACTTCAGTGCAAAATTATCTAAGAATTTAAGTCATGTTTAATCGAAGTATCTGGCTTCCCTGCAGCTTTATTTTCTTTTTTTTTTTTTTCCTTAAGTAGCAAAAAAAGCAGTGTTTTCCCCATTTTTTTGCTGTTGAATTTTATTTTCCTAGTGACTTTTTCGGGAAAGAAACAAACTCACAATGTTATTAAACAACTTCTTTGTTCTCTTTCTGGGTTTTCCAAATTATTGTAAAATGACAACGATATAAAAATTATACTGTAAAAAGTGTAAGCACTGTGAATGAGCAGAGTTATTCATTTCTATCCCCAGCTTATGAAATGCTCGTATCATCTATCCTTTATCCAACAGCAGACTCTTTTAGCTTCAATCACAAGAGCTAACAATATGTTATTGATATGATTTCAGGAAGCTGTCAGCAGGCAGCTTCGCTTTCAGCTCCTCAGCTCTGGTGAGCGCACACAGGACGTACCTGTGCCTCTCCCGCAGGAGAGCTGGCAGCGAGGTGCACATTCCTGTCAGCTGTCACAGCGGAATAAAGAGAAACCTAAACAGGCTCTCCTCACTACCTGCTGTCCTTACACGGCGAAAAGGCGCTGCTGGTTTCACTGGGAATGCTCAGCAGCACCGCGAGCCCAGTGTCCCCGCGCCGAGGGAGGATCGCTGTCCCTGCAAATGGCTGGGGCAAGCAGCAGCAGGGCAGGTGACTGACCCAAGGCACTGCTATGGGCCTTCACCCTTCTTGCCACACGCCCACCTCCTCCCCCAGCCAGCCTTTCGCAAGTCCCCAGCCTCCTCCTGTGCCCTCCAATTCTGCTCTACACAAAATCAGTGGGAAGATGAGTGAACAGTGGGTAACCTGGTGTCCACCTCTCCAGGAAGCAGAGGGATGAAATGGTACCTGAAGCTTTGTACACCCCAAGCCAGGTCTCCAGGAGCTGTCAGAGCCTGACTCCCCTACATGGAGGTACAGGAGGTGTAAATGGGAGTGCAGTTCAGGAGCCCTGGAGTCCTGCTGCACCTGGTCCTTTGGGCTCCCTTCTGAAAAGGGGTGCAATCAAAATGAGAGGTGAAGCTCTTCTGTAAAGATGCAAACTTCTTCATTTTTAACCACTACTGCTTGAAGGAAAAATAAAGTCAGCACACAAGTCCAGTATTTTATAGGGTATATTTATGTGCTACTTTATTTTTGGGATCTGAAGAATAATCACAAATGTCAGAAGCCACAACAGGTAAGCTAAAAGTGCAAGCTCTTTCCACTTTAGGAAACCAGTGGGTTTTAAAACTAGTTTTCATATTGGCATACAAGCTTCAATAACACAAGAGTATTTTGTACTATTAGATGTTGGTCATTTTTTTGCATGACAAAGAGCAATAACAGGCTGCTGCAGGAGTTAGCACAGTTTTGGTGAGGGTTTTTTTCCTCTAAATGATCAGAGAAAGTGCCGTACTTTCAGGATGTGCCTCACTTGCTCTTAAAAGGGTAAAACAAAATATTCTCCAAGCTATTCTAAGCCTGCCATATAAGTATTATGCTGTTATAGATTTCAAAAGGTTAGCTTCAATGAACCTGACATCAGTATAACCCAAAATAACCCATTCAAGAGAAAAGTAAGAAATAATTGCTGTTTTCTCTTTTTTTTTCCTCAGCTATATTGCTATAATGATTTTGCATAACAGATTGAACAAAGTGCTGTTGTGACAGGTGGTAGAATTCAGCTAGTAAGCACAGAGACAGGGTTCAATTTAGTTTGTGAATCCTTTAATTGTTGTGCAGCTAATTAAAGAAGGTTCTTTACACTCGCAAGTGTTTACCGTTGCTAGTATGCATACATGAAAAATTAAATTGTGCCTTCAAGGGCTGAGAACTATAGAAAAATCATAGCTGATTCTGCAACATGCTTACCAGCTCAAAATAGCTGCTTTTCACAATTGGAATTTGTAAAACTTTTTGCTAAGCAAATATAGAGCTAATTAGAAGTGTTCGTTGGACCAATTAACATTTAAATAAATAAGCCATATTGCACATTTCACAGTCTTTATTTAATGATGCTTCTTAACTCTTTGGAAAGATTCCTTTAAGTACAAATAAGTTGTCATAAAAATGAAAGACAAAAATAACACCATAACAGTATATTCTATGCTTTTTTCTTTTCGCCTTGAAGTCTTCTCTAAAACTCTATACCTGTTACTGGGGAAGGGGGGGTACACAAATCTGGTTCCTTCTTTCATCTTGTCAAGTTACCTTTCCACCTTTTTGAATGCAAACAGAAAAACATATTTGATTACTATTTAAAGTGTTATGATACCTCTGTTTGTTTTGCCCCATGGAACAGAATCTGTTTTAGACAAAAATTCTTACTTTTATCTCATAAAATGGCCATTCCAGCCCAAAAGAAGGGTGTTCTCAGAAGAGACTGCTCTTGGAGCAAGAAAAACAGCACTTTGAAAGTTGCATATGCAAACAACAAAGTGACAGAAAAAAACTAAATCTGTTTTCCAGGCCTGCTGTTTGCATTCCCACAGCAAAACCAGCACTGTTGTTATACCTAACCCCAGGGCTGCAATTGCCTGTCTCTTCGGGGTCAAGTGATATTTTGCTTTCAAAACAACTGTCTTTTAATTTAACAGTCCCTTTCAATCAATAGGACTCCTTCAGTCTGCGCTGAACATACATTTTTGCTCTCTCTTTCAACCTCCAAACCCCAACCTAACACAAAGGTTACATTAAAAACAGGGGGAAGGCTTCTTTCTACATTTTTCCAAGATACATTGCACTACCTTGTAATCACACTAAGAGCTAATGTGGAAGGACTCATCATTGACCTCGGCTTCCAGCACAGAAAACCAAATTAACAAGGACCAATTAACATTCAAATAAATAAGGAAGATTAACAAAGAATACTCTGCATACCAAGAGGGTAAAATAAACTAGAGGAAGGAGTACAGTAACTCCCTTGATCAGAATGAGTGGAATTCTCCAGGAAGGACACCAGCCCATCAGAGCATAGATGCACAGGCGGCTCTTTCCAAGGCCTGATGAGCTCCAGAGGGGATGTGGCCACCTGTGAAACAGGCAAAGCAATGTCTTTGGAAAACCCTTGGGAAAATGTGCAAAGATCCCACATGATGCTCCTGTGGAAGGAAAGATGCTTCCCCCCTGTCTGGTCCCTGCTCTGCTCCTTTCTCCCGGAGTGTTGGTGTTTGGGATGGCCTATTCGGACTCTGGGCCAAGAGGACCATGTGGCTTTGAGCTGACAGCTGACCAAGGCAGACACTTCCTGCATGGATTGTCAGTGTATGAGGGTTCTGATTAATTTTTTACTCAGAGAGGTGTATTTGGGTTTGTTTTTTTAAGATTAAGTAAATTCTGGATCGAGTTAAAGAGAACTGGCCAAAGAACATCCGACAGCCCAAGAGGAAGGTATGTGGGAAGTCCATAGACTGGAAATTTTATAGTCTAAAATGTAGATTCCATTACACTCCACCTGAAGGCTCCAACCTAAATTTTTGTGCTAATTATGTAGTCGTTATGAGTACTGAGATGCAAAATACATGTAAGAAGTTCTCAAAATTTCATGGTTCAGAGCAAACCCGTCTCTGCAAAACTTAAATTTCATATACTTCTTTAACCGTTCTTTGGGGGCAGTGGAGGGCAGACAGGCAGCTGAAGCTGTAACCTGGAGCTACTTGTAGGGACTCCCTATGCCATGGATCAGAGAATGCTACACTGGGAAGGATGAAAGATGGCTGAACCCTTTACCTTCAAAAAGTAAAGGGTTCATATTTTTGAATCCCCTGCCTCCTGCTCTTCCTGCAGGTAAATCTACAAAAATTATTTAAGCTGGCAAAATTTCTCCACCATTCTTGGATATCGTCACCCCAACAGAGCAATTAAAACTCCCCACTAACTAATCATCTGCAAAGCCTGTCTCCTAAAAGGAAACTCCTCCTACACAAAGGTTATGAATAATTCTCAGAAGGTTACAAGATGATCTATCATTTTAGGTATTTGGATCAGGAGTACTGGTTCAGGCTTCTAACTGACAGCCACCTTTATGAATAGTTAAGAGTTCACAGAGATGATTATCATGTACTATTTAAATATGTATAAAGGACAAAGATAATAACAATACTTTGCACTTTAATAGAAGCTTCTGTCTGAAATTCTCAAAGGAGAGCCAAAGTCCTCACGAATGCACACACATAGCCCCTCTGACCTGCACAGTTGGTCATTGCTATTATTCTCTGGGATCTGGTAGGCTGTTATTGTTAGATTTCTCAAAAATGATAATGTCTGCCTTAATTTATAAAGCAGTTGAAGCTTTACTAAATGAGTAACTCAAAGTGAATCACCATTGTGGGGATGTTGATCGGTGCCTTGTACCGAGGCAGAAAGCAGCATGGGACACCACAGGATGCTCTGCAGATCCTTGGCCCTGCTCTGGTCAAGGAGGAGAATCCTCCTCGTTCCTGGGCTGAAATACCACTGACTGATCGGCATACTGTCTAAATGGGAGAAAAGCATCTCCTGGTACTCTTCAGGAAAAAGCCTTTCTATAGACTCAAAAACTCAAAAATAATTTTAGATTTTTTTTCCCAGTACTAAATCAAAAAGAGCAAAAGCAGAGACTTGAAAGCCAAACTTTCTTGCTGAAGAACACTTTTCTGCAGTTTGTTACAGATACAGGAGGTTTCATACTAAAAAATTGTTTAAAGTAATCCATTTCTAAATGCCCTATGTTGATGAAGTCAGCCTTTCCTGTCTTCTGAACAAGAGACTGAAAGCAAGTGACTCTCTTTACTATCCCATAAAATACAGAAGGAAGATTTAATCATGCTCAATTGTATTTTCACAGAAAATGTGAAAAGAGCTACTAAATAGAAACAGAAGTGTGAAAAATAGAAAGCCCAAGTATCAGTGCCAATCCAATGCAACTATAAGTTCTGAAATGCTGCCAAAAAGTTGGTTGTGTTTGAAAACTGGACCTGGACAATTTGAATTCATGCAAATGGCATTTGTACAGCAGTGGAACCAAAGGTCCTCCTGACCTTAAGGGCATATTTACAGAAGAGTCAACTGATCTTGAATAATTCCTCCAATGTATTAAGAAAACATATCTTACTTCCAACATTACTAATATGAATATTATACAACTTTGCTTCTTGAACAAGTACATTTCTTTAACAAGTATGAAAAATGCAAAGGAAAAAAGTCACGTATGTCACAAATTACATAAGGTTTTCTGCCTCCTTTTAGAGTACCAGTTTTCCTTCAACATTTTTTAAAAATTCTCACAAGTGTCAAAGAAGAACTAATTACTTTCAGATTTCTTGCAGAACTTGTAACAAATACAACAGTTACAGAGGGAGAGAGAAATGGGGAAAATCTATTTCAATGTGATTGTTTTCAAATACCTGAACTAAGTGGGAATGAGCTAGTATCATGAAGCCCTTCTGCGACAGGCAACTTCTCTTGAAACTAAATGCATTGAGGGAGAGAACTGGATGAGCTCTTTCCACTGGACACTTTGTCCTGTAAGACTGTGTTCACTCCCCCTTTTCTTCTCTAAAAGCTATTTCAACATAATTTCCCTACCAGCACTGTAGTCACTCTCAACCTTTTGTGATTTTTTTACTCATTTGTTTAGGGTTTTTTAATTTGTTTTGGAGTGGTTTTGTTTGTTTGTTTGTATTTAATTTTAGATCAATTTGTTAAATCAGACTGATAAAGTTACTGAAATAACACCCCAAGCCTCTGGCTGCAGTACTGCTATCACAATGGAACTCTGACCTCATCCTGGCTCCTATAGCTAATAACAAACAGCAAGAGACTGAGCTCCCTCAGCTCAAATATAACCACCCAAAGTCAAGTTAAATTCAGCATAGCTTTCACGGATTCAGAAGATCAGAAAATTGGTTTACCACAACTTAACACGGAGTAATATGTTAGCACAAGTTAACTGATTCACAGTAATTTTTAGTGTACATGCTCTTGGCAAATGTGATGTAAACTTAGTACAGCTTTCAGTGTAAGGCAAATTTCACTGGTTTCATTAGGGCTGAACTAACACACTGCTCGTCCTGTGCTGGGAGGCAGGAACCACCACAGGGGCAGCTCCTGCAGCTGACAGTGGTAACCTGGCTGTGGGATCAGTACTTACTGCTGCACCCTGGGGTCTTTTGCCAAGGTTAAGAAATTCAGATATTTCAAACTGCAATTTGGTTCATTAAAACACCTGTGTTAAATTTTTCATAGGAAGTTACCAGACTTTTCCAGAGGGACTATCTGCAATGGAAGTTCCACCAAACACGCAACAGGCTGTCAAGAGTACACAATAAAAATCATAAAGCATCTAAAGTCCATGATATGCAGAAATACCAAGACTTAAAACAATGAGAGATACAAATTTTAAAAATATACTTGATGGACCCAGTCCAAAGCCAACTTGGTGACAGTCTTTGCAATAAACCTCATGAGTTTTGGTCCAAACTCCCACTGAATCAGTGACAAAGTTTTATACCCAAATATAGATCTCGGGGTGTAACTTCAATCCACAGAGATCTGAAGCTTATTGTTGCAAATGATGACCACATATACAGGAAAATATTCAATTTACCCATATCCTGCAGTTGTTAACACAGAACACAAAAATCAAGGTGGGCATCTAGAGTTCAACCTTTCTTTTCCTGAAAAGCTGCTTTCAATAAACAAAACCAATCAGAAAAAAAACAAACAACATTGGCCTGTAACATCTTACAAAACATTTTAAAGGAAAAAAATTCACCCACATGTAATTTTACTATAAGCCACACACCATTTAACCACAGCAACACACTGTTCTAGAGTTTCTCTAACAGATTGGTGAGGGCTTCACCCTTCTTTTTCTTGCTCAAAAATATCCCTGTAGCACTACTGCGTAGCAGTGGAGCATGAAGTTGGAATACAGGGAGAATGGGGAGTCCTACCTTACACATTACTGACTGGCTATATCAGGTTTCATGAATGAAAATAAACATAAAAACTCAAATGGAAAAGATATCCCCAGGAGCTTCCAGTTCTTCATGCATTATTTCAGTGACAGTGGAATGCTCTTCCACCAGTGGCACTGCCACCATCAACCCAAAGCACTTTGGGATACGTCAGCAGTAGAATGGAGCTGATGAGAGGATGCAGTGATACAGAGAAAAGAGAGTTACTAAACAACAGTGCACCGGAATTATTCCTAATGGTAATTATTTTCATCT
>WAAG01021922.1:29456-46956 GCA_013390105.1 Tichodroma muraria
GGGTTTCTACCAAAACTGGGAAGGAAAGAAAGGGACAACCCACTGCTTTCTTTAAGACAGTTTAAAGATGCTAAGGACATACATTTCCCTGTTTTTGTGGTTGGCCATGCATCCAGCATGCTAAATGTATACTTAACTAGAAATTCTGGTCTTCTCAAGAAACTCTGCAAAAATCCACAACTTCTGCTTCAAGCTCTTCAAATTTTACAGGCAAGAAAATCCTCAGTTCTGGGAGGTCACTCTGAGGGGGCTGTGAGAGGATCTCAGATCAAATTGGATTTTTTTATCCAGTTAAACAGGGAACTATTCCAACAGCATAAAGCTCTCCATTTCCTTTGTTCACTGAAACAAGTCTCAGGAAAAAAAAAAAAAAAAAGGTATGCCCAAAATCCATCTACACATCCAGTTTGCTTTTGGAGAAACCTGTTGCAAGAAGCAGCTACTGCTAGCATTTTTTGGCTTCTCCAGAGAGAGGCAAGCCATTTGGGTTGATACAATAGGGATTGAAGTCCCAAGAGGTGCTAATTCTTTGTTGGATTGCCCTGAAGTTTCACAAGGTGAACAAAATGAGCCAGCAAACATGGCCATAAGAGTGCCAGCACTAAAGCTGACAAATCTATCTTCTTGTCTCCCTTTCCTCTGATTCTTTTCTAGAACTAATTTGAGGAAAAACCCTGTATCTGGGTCTTCTGGCAAAGAATACCTCAGATAATTGCCCAGAATGGAAGATTCTGCTAGTGCCACATTTCTTTGGCAAGGCTAGGGGAAAACTGGGAAAAGAGGGATAAAGAACAGAACCTGGATGGCTGAAGGGTGCCAAAACAAGAGTTTTGCGCCAGTTGCCATTCTGCTTGAAATCTGCAGTGAGGAGTCCAGCAGTCCCTGCTCCCAGCAAGCTGGCCATGGCTTAGGAGAGTTGGCCAGAGCAGCTCTGGCAGCACAGCTGATGACAGAGAAAACTTGGAGCGGCAGACAGGCCAATAGCCTATTGGTAGAGGTCAGGAATATCTGATCATGCACACTTCTGCCATTACAGATCTCTCATGGAGTACAAACCCTTCCATTTCATGCTCCTGTTTTGGAGGATGCTTTAACTGCTTATCAAATCAGTGAACACTTTTCTAGCCTTGACAGAACAAGAGCTGACAACAGGAACTGGTTGCAATTCTACCTCTAACATTTAGAGTTGTGACATGATCTATTCAGCCAGGCTATGTCCTTCTAAAGTTATCCAGCAGCATGCCAGCAGCCACCCAGCAACAACAGCTTCTAAATTAAGAAACCATGTAAAACAAACAAACAAACAAAAAGTAAAATCCCTGATCTGGAACATACTGCCCTAGTCTTTCCACTCCACACTACATAGCACCAATTTAGGTGAGTGAGCAGAAAACTGTCTCCCATGAGACTAGTTAAACAGGCTATGGTACAGGAGCTCAATTGCCTGGACAACATCAGGAGTCAAAGTCTGGGGAGCTCTTGAAGAGCACAGCAAATAACCCATCTACAAAAATAATCATTGTCAAAAACAGTCATCCACAAAAATTTTGCCAATCAGTACTTTGAAAAATGAGCCATCACTTTTTGTGAAGATAATGGATGGGAATTCAGTCTGTGTCACTGCTATGGAAAAAAAATATCCGTTGCTTTAGACTGCAGGGAATGCTGAGCACGCAGAATTTGAACTCAGAGAACTTTGGTGTAGAAATGGTCATGGTTAGATTGTGTCTTTCTTTTGAACAGAGAGCTGAAAAGAAATCTATTTCATGTGTAGGAAGAACACTTCGATTAAAATGTTGTTCCAGCAGAATCTTTAAGAAACCTTACCTGATGTAACCTGGGTGAAACTTTGAAGGCAGTGAAGATCCCCAGGTAGATTATTTTCCCTCTTATCCTGTTCTACCCACAGGTAGAACAAAACATTTATGATAAGAGGGAAAATAACCTAGCTTCTTCCAATCTCCAAGTCAGCAAAGGAAGCAACATGATAATGGTCAAAGATACTTCTGGTAGCAGAAACACAATGCACTATATCTGCTCTCTACTCCTGCATCCACACAGTCATTACTCCTGCTATGAAAAGAAATAAAAACAGGTGTATGAGGCAGCTGTGCTTGACAGAGGCTACTTGCAAAAAAATAAGGGAATGCTGCAGACCATCAAGATTATAAACATCATCTGTCTCAATGCTGTATTTATCTGGCCAGTAGTGCTAAAAAAGGTGTCAGCCTCTTTTGCTGGAGAGTACATGCAATGGAAAACTTCATATCCATGCAATTTTTGTACAGGAACATGAATTAATGACAATTCTAGATGCTTTGTTTGGGACAGCAGTACTATTTGAAGTTCTGACTCAACAGGCACCGTGCTTTTCAATCTCATGTTTCATAAATGCTGCTCTACCTTAGGATAATCAAAAACTGGAACACCACCTGAGAGAAACCCCTCAGCCACAAAGTGGGTCCTTCTTGCCAGAAAAAACAGGGCGTATGGACTGCAAAAATGCCAGTTTCAACCTCAGTTGATAAGATCAGGACACACTTGGTGTTAATTGGTCTAGACACCAGGAGATTCCATCTGTTTCCATCCTGCCACATTTCTGATACCAGCAGTCTGTCACAATACTCAACTGTACTTAGGGTCAGAGTCCAGTTGTAGACATGTGTGGACACAGTGGGCATGGAGAAGAGGGAGATTTGCTTTGACACCCAAGAATAACTGCATCACCTTGGAAGACTGCGTTTCAAGTCTTGCTTCCGATTATAATTATAATTACTTGGTGATGATCACCTCCCCCTTAAAGCTTAATTTAAAATGCTTCTGAGTTGGAGAGATGAATGACTGGAATTATCTGGGAAGAGCTGGAGGGATGGGGGAAGGACATAAACTAACTTTTGCTCTTTCAATTCTTATCATTGGCAAAAACCTTAAAAAATATTGCCAATTAATTTTCATCACAGTGGTAAGCTTTTTAGTTGTAACCTGTAACAAGTTATAACCATCATGTTACCCGGTTCATGCTAATTGCTGACTGTTGTGACCAAAACATGATGCTAAAACTTTCAGTACAGGAGAAACATGGCAGTGTTTGAACTGACAATGCATTCTTCTTATTCAATGTTCTTACAGGGTATAACTGCAAAATTATATTGGGGCCACCCACCAGATACATTTAGTTGGGCTAACAGCTATCTACCCAGTGAGAAGAAGGAATCAAAAAAGTTGAAGGAAATTAAATTCCATTTGGAAGACAACAGCACTGGAGAGAAGTCAAGAAATCATAAGGATCTCACATTCTCCTGCTGGTTCTCTCATGTAGATTTACTTCTTTTCATTTCCACAAGCATAATATGATTACTTTCAAGAACTAAAAACCAAGAAGTTAAAATGCAAAAGTAGAAAGGCACACGCACACTTGTCCAGAGCTGAAGTCAGGGTTTGGCAGACCTGGCTCATATGAACAAAGTCCTTCTCAGGCAGCCCCAGGAAAGCTGGGGCTTCCACATTGCATTCCACCACGGAGGCTGAGAACTCCCCAAATAACTCAGAATCAGAGGTAAAAAATGTCTTCTGATTCAATGCACTCAATGAATACACTGAAATTCCACAGCCCAAAACACATTGGCACGATGATACTGATATTCCATCTCATGATACTTCATTACTGATATATCTCTAATGAAAAGTATGTGAAATCTCTCCGGTAGCATCTGCACCCCAGTTCAGCCATGCCAGACAGTGAGAATGTCTGGCTTGAAGTCTTCCTTCATCACTTTCCTTTATCCCATTTTGCCAGCTTTCAAGAAGGTGGCTGTCTTTGCCTTCCTCTGAATGAGAGAGATTATTTCAGAACAGGAAATAAAACCAAGCGGCAAGAAAGGAGCAGCTGCTATAACCAAACTGATGATGACACTGCACCCATCAAGGAGAACTAAGAGATTCCTATTACCTGCCATCTAGCCTCTGCCTCGGGTGTTCAGTGTGTTTTAAGTGCAGAAGCTTAATTTGTTCTTGCACACACTAGACCACTATTGCAGATGAATCTTAAAGTGCAATCAACTAGTTGATCTACCAAAAACATGCTAGGCCATAAAACCAGTACAGTGAATTTAATCTAAAAAGATATGCTAGACCTTTTTCTACAGACCTTTAGTCTTAAAAATAGTCTTTATGCATATGAGAAATTCAATGGTGTTTACAAGAATAATGGTTTGCAGCATTGGGCAATAAAAGCTGAGATTCTCTTTGCAAACAGATAAATATTTGCACACTGGTACTGTGTGACCATCTACCCAAATATTATCTGTGTGCAGGAGGAATAAAGCACATTTTGCCAGTTGCTTTATTTTGCCAGTTGCCAGAACCATAATATCTGTTTCCTTTTCTTCCTTTCTAAGCTCTACTAGTCTATAAGAGCAAAACCCACAGTCTGTACAGATACTGAGGATAAATAAGTGATGCATGGGGACTTAATATTCCTAAATACTTACAGAGCACTTATATATTCTGAGTGTTGTACAAACATTAGCAAATCAATCCTCACACCAACTTGCAGGACACCTAAGTATTATCTTCCAAATTAGGGCTAAAGCTTTTGCTCATGTCTATACCCACTCTCTATTTTATACTGTCAAACCAAAACTAAACAGTAGCAATGTATATCATGTTCCCTGGAATGACAGCACCCACTACCTCAAAAAAGGACTCAGTTCTAAGAATTGTTATAGAGGTTAAAAGTGCAGAACATAGGAGCTGCAAGGATATATATTAATAAGAGAACCAGTTAAGAGGATTTTATAATATTTTTAACATATAAATAAATACTTGTAATGCTTGAGAAAAGTCTGAAATTTATAACCACAACCAGTGGAGTTCACAACACAATGACAATATGCTGGACATGCTCATGGTGCTTATGAAGCCTGTTGGGGGTTTAAAGGCTCCAACTGCAATACTGGTAAGGCTGCATTCCCATCCTCCAAAACACACCACCAGGATCAGGCTAACTTCATTAACACACAAAGGCTGCACTGACACACAGCCAGCATGGGGGCATCCTTGCTCACGGGTGACCTTGGAACTCTGGGCTGGACAGACAGAGAATGTAGCCAAGCCTAGAAAGGGTGCAATTCTCACATGAAATTCCCATGGAGACAGAGCAAGGAGCTGGCTCTGAGGCTGAAATCAGGAGGGTAGCTAACACTGGGGTGAGCTGCTCCCAGGCTCCACGTGGCCCTGAAGACGGTGGTGTGTACAGAGCAGCTGGCAGGGTTTATCCACTCAACTTTCTCTGACCCTGAGAAACAGCCTGACAGCCTTCTACTTCTCCCTGCTCTCAGATGTACCTTTTTCTTCTTTTATGATCAATAGTCCCAGGAGAGACTTCAGAGAAAATATTGGCCTCAAGTACTCAAAATACTCAAGAGTTAAGTCTGGCATTTTTAGAATACCTGCGGGTAGTCTGGCAAATCAAGTATCCCACATTCACCCATCTCTAATGATGATTATTATGCACCAACAGCTGTCTACAGTTCAATGGATGAGGATCTAATTGATCTCATTACCTCGCCCCATATAAAGTGAAGAGCATGCCTGCTTCTTTGGGTTTGGTGATCCTAGGCTGACTAAGGATCCTGTGCTAAAGACCTGGAAACGGTCTCTTTGGTAGTGCTGTTCATTTGTTTTCAGCTGGTCAAAACCCACAGAAACAAACATCTTGTAATATACTGTATAATATATTACAATGTGGCTTTTGTCTTACCAGCTTAATACTGAATAACTCTGATAGCATTCATATGAATATTAATTTTGTAATAAAAAGCAAGACTGGTGTATTAGTTATGCGTTCTTTTGTTACTCTTAGTCTTTAATTATTATTATTAATGCTATTATGTCCAATTTCCCCTCACCTCGCTCGCCCTCGCAGTCTCTGCTGCGGTGCCCTGTCTCAGGCAGCGAGCTCCTTCTGGAGCCAACAACAATGTCACCCAATTAACCCTCTGGCAGGGTACACTGCGGTATGTAAACGGTGTTGCTTCCTCTGCTACAAGTCTCTGAGTGTCATTTCCCCCTGTGATACAGCCAGGCACCCAAATCTCTTCCTTGGCCTTGGGCATGGCTGGCCCCGTGCAGGGTTTGCCATGTGGCAGGATCAGCCAAAATATTTCTGCTGGGGAGCTTGTGCGATAGGAATCTGTGTTTCGGATTTTAAAAGTTACATTTCTGAAAAGAAAAAGCAAGGCCATTTGCAGCAACAAAAGGCCTGAGTCCACCTCTTTTGGGTGGGTGTAAATCCTCTGTCTTTAATAAAGTTATGTCTGATTTATAACTGTGTGAGAGGAGATTCTGGCCCGTAATATAATATAAAATGCTCAGCTTTCTGCAGTTTGCTTATTCATAAAGATTACTCCACTGTCACTGTGGAAAAGATGCAATGAAAAATACCTAGTGCTCTGCAGCTTTGCAACTGCCAACTCCCTCTTGTTTTTAAAAGAACACCACTGTTCATTTGCTAGTCTATGGCAGATATATTTTTAACATAAAAACACTATATTTAATTGGTTATGGATCTCAGTTCTTTTAGCACTACTGGAAATCACACAAAAACACATTAGTACAGAGCAATTAGTGCAATGGCAGTAAACAACTAAGGCACTATTAAGCTGTGGGTGATTAAATAGTATTACTTCTTTATTTTTTATGATATTAGACTAAGAGTAGATTTTTAAACATAAAATTCCCGTTAATATTAATAAATGATATGAAGAGCAGGTGTCTTTAAGTTTAAGACTATTTTTGTCAGGGCACTCCAGTTTATAAGAAAGATTTTCTTTTAATGGAAGATTTGTCTCTTTATATGGTGTATCACACTATTTCTTATCTCACTACACTGGGACATTTATACAGGAATATTATTTAATGGGAGTTATGAAATCACACACTGTTCCTTCAGAAAATAATACCCGTATCTCTACCACCAAGGAACAAAGAGCTACCAAACTCCCAAAATAATATGCAATTATTTATATCCGTGCAAAGAACAACCCGGGTAGTACTTGACAAATTTACTACAATGGTCTGTAACAAACGGTGTGATAAGTTAGCCCGAGTGGCAGTGACCTTCAGGCAACATAAAAGACAAGAATCTGACCCAAGGACAGAACCCTTGTGGTATACCTTTTTAATCTGCCTAGCCCTCACAATCTCTCTGGACTCTGTACTTGTTTATAGATCATCCTCATGGTCTGGCACATCTTTTCCTCGGCATCTGATTAAGTTAACAATGTGCTGCTATTTGCATGCAGATTTGCCAGGCCTTTCTCTACAGCTGCTCCCAAAGACTTGGTCTTTCTCTGTAATGTGATAGCACAGCAGTCAGTAAATGCAATCTTTGTCAAACCCAGGTGTGCTCTTGATTTGGTTCTCATTCGTTCCAAGCAATTTTTCTTTCTGTAGCATTTATAAGGCTCTATTATAGTATAGCCACATCTGGAGCTAAAATTCTTCTATTAATTATATACTTTTACCACTACAAAGACAAATTCAGACTCAGCTACTAACATTTTTGTTGTTCTTCTTATTCTCATTTTGACAGCCTGTATTTTATTTCTGTAGAAATTTAATTTTTAAAGAAGCATTCCTGATGTTTATTTCCATAAAGACAGTAATGCAAGCATGAAATCTAAATATTTAGTATCTCTAGTCTAAAATCATGCTATTCAGAGCAAGGTAAAGTATTAAGCTTAATTTTTTTAAACCTTTCAATACTTATCATACATATGATACTCTAATAATGTATCTGTCTCATTAAAAGAGTTACAATCTACTTGGGAAAGAAAGAGAGTGGTTAAATAAAAACCAAAAAACAACTTACTCAGTTCCCTAGTGGATGTTGGTTCACATCACAGAATCACCAAACAATTTGTTCCCTCCACAGTCAAAAAGCAGAACCAAATTTGATCAGCATGGTGACTTAAATGCTGTATTTTCTTTGTGCAATGAGGGTAATTTTTCAAGATCAGGTTTGAAGTAGATTAGTGCAGAAATATGAGCTAAGCCTTCACTCTTATCATCTGAGTATGGATAAAGGATGCATTCACCCAAGAGCACCGAAAGTTATTTTCTAAGAAAAATTTCTCCTACCTCTTTTTTTCTCTGTGCGTGCAGAGATCATCACAACAAAGTAATAAATGGAGACTAGCAAACAGGTTTGACAAGTGAATATTCAGTGTGAAAGTATACATTTAAAAGGAAATACTAGAAATCTTATTTGTTAATTTTAAATCACATTTATGAACCAAAAGAGAAGCTTCTTTGCTGGGTAAATACCTGTGTGTCAAAAGAGGTCAGAATTTTCTTAATTACAGGAGCACTACAGAGAAATACCAATCCCCACAACTGAGGGATGATTTCCATCTTACCAAATCAGGTGGTCTTCTCCAGCATTTGGCCAAGTTAGTTTAACATAGACATGGTGAGCTGAGATCTTGACTTTAGTATTATTTATTTTAAAAGGAAGTATAAATGGAAAACTTTTTCTTCCCTAATCAGCTTTCTTCTGGTTTGCTTTCACTGATTTTTTTTTTTTGCATATTTGTATCAAAATTAAAAGAAACACAAGTGTTCTATGTCTGTTCAGCTGAATTCACTGAAGCATCAATGATTTCTGAACTATTTTTCTTTAATAAAATTACAAATAAAAATATCAAACTAACTTTACCCCTTAAAAATAAAATATAGCTCTAATGTTCTTCATGGTGGACTTTTTAAACTATTCTACCGAGGAAAAAGCTTTTATTTATTTATTTATAGCAGATTTTATCTTCCCAAATCACTTATTTCAGATTAGTTTGGCCATATATACACACACGGTCTTAGCACAGACACGCAGACACGCTCACGCACAGATTCACACACAACATATACCCATGCAGGAGGGTAGAAGAATCAGCAGACAGCCAGAAGCTGTGTAACCAGATTACATCACAGGTTACGGTGGAAATAAATAAAAGAAAATCTCTCTTGCTTCCATAGCGTGGCATTTTAGTGGTGCTGGTTTGACTTTTGGCCCACACACATATGCCAATGGCAAGGCTAACTCTAGGGACTAACAAAAAAGAATGTGTGTTCACAGCTGTACAGTACACCAATACAGATTACATGTTTTCAGTGTTGCGGCCACAACAGAATGCTAATTAACATACTGGAGTGATGAGAACGGCTGTAAGGGCCTTATTGTTCCATTATTTCATGCAGCCCAGCTGCCTTTGTTTATGTCACTTATCCTCTCGTGCCACAGGTTTTTACTCCAAAAATACTATCCCAATACAACGTTAATATTTAAAAAACAAAGAGGTGGCAGATTGTCATTTTTGTGTCAGTCTCAAACTGCAGAACTGTTAAGCTGTTCTGGTTCGGTATTTAGAAATAATTTAACAGCCATATTCAGACACTGCCTGCATTCTAACATAATGGCTGAATACTTGAACCAAGCAAATGCATAACTATCCTGACATCACTTATGAGATTTAGATTGGTCAGTTAATGGAAGTCTTTACCAGAATCAATACCATAACAGCTTCTTGAAATGAACGTGATTTTTTACACAGAGTGCTGTGAACAATAAGTACAGAAATATCCTACCTTTGTATACAGCACAAAGGAACTGGGATTTGAAATTAAGAAGCAATTACAGTTTTTTGCAAAGTAATGTTACAGTTGATTATTAGAAATAAACACATACAAAATAAGCACTTTTTAATAAAAAGCTGGAGAATATTAAAATTCCACAATCCTATTATTCCTATTTTTTTTCCTACTTTTTTAACAGCCATTTTATCTGCTGGCTTGGTTATCATGTTGCTGTTAAGGATTAATATTGATGATTGTTGCCAACAATGGTTAAATACTGCAGAAAAACACTTTTTATGAGAGAGATGCAGCCATATCTAACTAAGTAATATTAGTTGTGCCTGCTGCTTTGACTTCTTTGACTGATTCATGGAAAAAAGCAATGTTAAATGCCATTCATATTTTTAGTTGTATTATGGTAGTGCCTGAATGTCTTAGCTGATGGTGGCCAGGTTCAGATCCAGGATAGCTAAGAAAACGACGACTTCCTAGTACAAAGCAAAAGAAAAATTCCTGTCCTCAGAAGCTCTTTGATCCCAAAAGCATTTCTGTTTTTCAACAGTGAAATCAAACAACTTGGCTCCCTTGACTTCTGTGAAACCACACAACAGGCTGAGTTTACTTAGGGGTTCAAAGAAACTAGTAAGGTTTTATTTGGTCAGTAGCAACAAGTGTGATAATTTGAAAAAAGTGAAATAAGGAAGGGAAAAAAAGGAAAAACAGCCAGAAAACCCCAGGACATCAGTAGTAGGAAGTTCAATGTACTGCTACCTGGTTACAACTCAAAAGGTTCTTCCCCTCATTTACTTGGTATAAAGAAATAGGAAACATTAATGATAAAGAGTTATCCAAACAATTTATTCCATCAGTTGACTGTAATTGCTGTCAGAGCATGAGCTTGGCTAGAACCCGAAGTGTTAATGGTGCATTTCTTTCTCAAATAAAAAGGAAAAAAAAAAAAGATTTTTGTTCCAGTTTCACAAGTTTATCTTTCCCAACAAAAGGTGAGAGAGCTAACAACGTACCTGTCACCTCAGATTTACCCAGTGAACAGAAACATCAGAAAGGGTAAGTCTTCCCCAAAAATGTCATCTCCCTAATCAAAGACATACTGTTGTTAATCACAACACACACCAAAATCCTGAAAACATCCAATTGAGTGAATGAGCCCTAGTTGCTTTTTAATGACTTTAACTGGTAATCTCAGATAAACGTGCAACTGCCTGAAGTGTCTGTCTTATGTAAGGCAGTAATGAGGGGATTTAATGTTTTCTCCAGCCTACACAGCTCAGATGGTGAACGCACCACAGGTGTGGTACAATCTAATACAGACCATTTCTCAGCTATGACCATTCCCCTACTGTGGACAGAACATAGATTTTTTTAACTGGATCCAGGAGCTAGCTAAATTACCCAGCTGCTCTGTGTTTAAGCCCCCAGCTAGTTTATATACCAATAACAATAAACTTTCTATAACAGCAACCCAGTCTATCACAGTGCTTCTTGCTCAAGCTAAAAGTGGGCCACTCTTACTTCAAGCTACGTTCATGGAAGAGACCATGGGATTTGTCCCTTCCAAAAACTGCAAAAGCATTATAAAAAGATACAAGTGCATGCTCAATTAATGGAGTTTTGTTTTCCAATAGGATGATCTGTTATTTTGTGGTACAGACACACAATATCTCAAGCCTATCAGTTGGGAACACATTGGAAGATTGGCTTTTTATTCATGCTTATTTACAAAACAACACCTAGTTGCAGTCACAAAAAGAAATACTGAAATGGCCTCTTAATAAGTTTAGTGTGATACAGTTACAGGTACTGAAAACTTCTCTCCTGATAATCCACTCATGCATTTATTTTAAAAAAATAGCATTTAATTCTGACATCAATTAAATAAAATTGCTTACAGTATGTAATAGGTGTGTTGTTGAAACCGTGATGCTCTAACAATGAGAAGCGTTATACAGAGATGTAATAAGTTTTATCAGACCAGCAAATATGGTCATGAGGAAAAAAAAAAAAACAAAAAAACAAGACAGACAAGATCTTGGGACCAGAAAAAGGACTTGTTTCCTCTAAACTGTAGCAATTGTTTCCCTGCAGAGATATCTATTGATTTAATATGATATATATCTATAAACTTTGTCATCATGAAAACACACTATAAAAATAACTATAAAATTAACACTTAACAAAAATAAAATTAAAAAAAAAAACAAACAAAATTGACAAAACACTAGGGTTCACCTTGTTATTTTCTTGAAGTTAGGAAGAAATTCTGTCACAACTTAACTGTTCCCATTGCTCCATAACTTTCACTGAACTACTTTTTTCAATCTTAGTTTATGAAATTCTACTGAAATTAACTACTTGTGGCTAAGGCTAATACAAATAACAGCAACAAGGCACTAAAACACTAATAAACTGATTACAAGGTCACATAAATGGATATGCATATAGCTGCAGGGCATAATGCATAAGTAACTTCAGGTGCAAGCTGTAAAATACAGCAGTGAGTATGTAAGCACAGGCAACCACAAAAAAAACCTCAGTTGTCAGTTCTTGAAAATACGTATCCTCTCTACATTTAATCAGGCATTTAACTTAAAAGTATTCCCATCTTAATTGTAGATTAAATCACTTTTAGAGCCAAATTTACCAAAGACTGAGATTTTTTAACAGGGACTCCAACACTGTAAGAAAACAATACCAGATTACATAGGAGCTGCAAGACTCTCCTACATTATTTATCTACATCATGTATGGCATATTATCTCTACAAACACAGCCATTTTCAAAATAACCCCCAAAAGAGGGTACACTTTTTTTTCACAGTCACTCCCAGGCCATCCTCAGTTGGAAACAGACTGAGCTTGAAAGTGCTCACTTGCAGACAAACCAGTCCAGGCACTATACTATATAGCTGTCACAGGGCTGACAGCTTGTTGTATGGAGATGATTGTACCTTCCCCACAGAAAGTCCCATGGGAAAGGCTGGAAACAAAAGAAATCCTGATGGGATCCGTCCAGCTGAGCAGGGCAGAAATTGCCTTCTGCTGAGAGGACTAACCTTGCAGCCCTGGCCAGCCCACCCCATTGACCCTGCCGCCCTCTATCCAAAGCGTCCCTGAAAGACCTGCACACCTTGCAAGCCCAAGCTCCCCGTTCCCCCTGCTCTGAGTCATCACACAGCTGAGAGTTTGCTCTGGGATGAGCTGGTGCCTTCAGCTGCACGTGTGGTCATGGAGCAGGAAACCTGCTGGGATGTGGCACGGGGGAGCCCTCTGTAAAGCCACAGCCTAGTGCGAGGGCCTCTCCTCACCAGCCCAATTCCTGCTGCTCCACAAGGGAAGCAGACAGCAAGTCAAGGACATCTGCACAGGGGCCTTGTGCCTCCACACAAACTCTAATCCAGTTACAGCCATGCCTTCATGGGTCCTTTAGAGGCTCCAAGAAAATGATGGCTAAAGACTTGAGCCGCATTCCTTTTTCTTGGTCTTTGTGGACCAGAGGTGATGATTTGCAGCTTCCCGTAGTTCACAACCCTCCCATCCCTACCTGCCAGCCTCTACTCCTTCCCCTCACAGTGCTCCATCATCAATCAGTTCTTCAGATGCTTGCCAGGGATCTGCTTTGTTCTGCATCCAATTCCAACTGGCTGTACATAATAAGAATTTCATTCCTATGCCTGTGTTTCCCACCTGGGAAATTGAATCC
This sequence comes from Tichodroma muraria, assembly GCA_013390105.1. NCBI lineage: Eukaryota > Metazoa > Chordata > Aves > Passeriformes > Sittidae > Tichodroma > Tichodroma muraria. The sequence continues at coordinate 42,807 of WAAG01021922.1, forward strand.
TTCATGCCATTAGCCTTCTATATTGTCCTCTGACCGTACGGAAAAGGTTCCACAGTAGTCCAGGAAAAGGAAGCCTGCTACAGAAACTGGGCCCTTGAGCTGCAAGAAGAAGCTTTCATACATCAGAATTCCCCTTCTCTGAGGAAAAAAAAATTGTGTTCCAGTCATTTGTGCAAAAAGCAGGATTTCCAGGCTTAAAAATTATGTCATACAGAGAATACGGCAGTCTCTTGGTTTTTGAAAATCCCAGGGCCAAGGGAATCTTGGGGCTGGATTTTGTAGTTGAGAAAGCATTATTCTTACAGGGCTCACCACGTCTTGCATGACTTTTGGTAAACATGTGCTTTCCATACATAGGGAATGTGATGGTTTCACTTTTTTTTTTTTTTTAATAGGTTTTCCTTAAGTTGTTTGGGGTTTAGTTGTTTGTTTCTTTTTTCTTTTAGAGTTTTACTTAAATTAGGGGGTTGAAAGAACCTAAAATTCTGCACAAGTCCAGTGATTTTGGCACAAGCTCGGGAAATATTGCAATGCTGAACTGACACGGCTGTGGTTCACCCACTGATGTCCAAAGCCACATTCCCTGTAGCCAACTGAGCTCTTTCCAGTGCTCACAGCACACCCAAAGCATGCACTACTATTCAACTAACGTAGACCATATTATGCCTTACTATATTACAGACACTGCATTTCATTGCATGACCTTGTTGCTTCAGAGGAATATTTTTAAGAAAATGCTGCTTCAGCTGGGGTGGATTTCTGACTGCCAGTGTTATGGCATTACCATACCACTGTCACTTAATGTATATGAAGTTATGTTTTCAAACACTCAGACATAGATGAGTGCTCAAAATCCCTTGTTTGAAGAACAGCAAAATAATAAGAAATAATAATTATAGCAATAACTTCTTAGTATTTGTATGATAAAAGTGCTGAAAAGACATTAACTAATTAGTGCTCACAACACCCATGTGAGGCAGAAAAGTATCATTATCCACATGCTACAGATGGAAACCTGACAATGTGGAGTTACCTGCCTTTCCAAGACATGCATGAGGGGATAATCACCTAATGCAAATTCATCAAAAACCCTGTGGGGAAAGCACCAGTAGAATGGTCACACAGGCTCAGTATCCTCCCTGTGAGCTGTGATGCAGTGAGAGAGAGAGCAGCACGGAGAGGTGTGGGACAGGCATACGTACCCTGCATCCAATCTAGAAGCTGTGCAGAGAGGAGACAGAGACAGCTGCACAGATCATTAAAGGCAGCCAGATTACTTGAGCTTGACACCTCTTTTTATCCCTAGAATGTCACTCACAGTGATGGGGTAGTAGAGTCAGGCTGGGAAGCCAAGTGGGTTTTGCAGGAGGAAGATCCCCTGGACTGAACCCCACTGAATATACAGCTTTTGCAGCACCACCTTTGACAACATAGTTAAGATTCAAATTAAACACCTGGGGTTTGCTATCCTTTCTGTGCATCTCTTTCAGGAGCCAGGTAGGCTGGGTTTCTTGCACATGGTACATTCTGACAATAGCTCACTTAGTGGCTTGTTTTCTCTTTTCTATTAGGCTGTTAGTTCATTTCTGTAAAACCAAGAGGTTTGGGTGACTTGCATAAAGCATGGATAAAACTACTGCTACCAATCACAGTCAGAGGCTGATCAAAGCCAACATTCATTAACTCTGAACACAAAATTGTCTGAATCCATCAGTAACTGCAATGGTGCCTAATTAGAGAAGGCATCTCCTGTTTCAAAAGCCATGCTATCTAGCTGGACCATTGAACAGTAGAGAAAAGTAAAGAGTAGCAAAATCTCATATGAAGGAATTAAAAAAGCACAGTGATTTCACTCTTTATGCATGGCACAAGTTATTATCTCAAACAGTGACATCAATAATAGGGGCCTTTATTTAGATAGTGCTGAGCTTCAGCAGTTCCCATTCACTTTAGGTAGAATTGAGGGTGCTCAGCAGGACTGAAAAAAACAGTGACCAGATAAACATTGTAGTGTGTGGTCCAGGAAGCTGGAGACTGCCTGGAGAAAAAGGAAGAACCATAATTAAATACAAACCTAATGGAACACGGGCAGCCAGGATCCTGTGTTCTCCCCAGTAGCACTTTTACCAGAGTGAAATGGAGCAACAATAATCTAACCTCTATTCCATCTAGTCCTCCTTCCACATAAATTGCCTAGGAAAAACAACAGTGAAACTATCAATCCCAGGAATGAAAGTGCATTGAGAGTAATCTAAACAAAAGTTTTATTTCAAAACAGATATAAAGAGATATTCAGAACCATTTCTCACATACATTCATTGATACAAACTTTTTTTTTATATATGTTTCTCCTGCCCTTTTACATTTGACCTCTGACTACTCCAGCAAACCAGTTCCACTAGCAGGAACATCGAAGTAAAATAAAGGAGCTTCAATGACTTGTGCAAGTCCCCCTGAGCTGTATATCAGACTGTAAGACAGTAATTGCTAATGGCCTGACTGGTGTGAGAGGCTGGCTGGGGCTCCCTGCTAAAGTCCCCCCAGCAGCAGGCACAGCACTTGCTGGAAATGGTTAAGTGGGCTCCTGTGTGGGCCCGGAGCAGGTGGTGCATTATCCCAGCAGGCTCAGGACAGTGCAGCTCTGGCACAATTCCCCCCCTCCTGGAGTCACCAGGAGCACTGACGCTGAACTCCACAGGGCCAGGACCTCACCCAGAGAGGGCACCATGCAGCCTGGGGCAGCAAACCCAGAGGCACCCAAAGCCGGGAAGAGGGCGTGAACTGACTGTTATTTTACTGGGTTTGTTGCAAATAAAGCAAAGCCCCAAGGAGGTGCTGAGGTTTTAGTCTATTTAGTATAGATTCCTTTTAGAGACTATTAGGACAGGCATCTGCTCCCAGTTACAGCTCCCAGCCAGTGAGGGAACGTGAACAGCAGCACCTGATTTCTGCGACTAATCAGATGGTGAATATTTACAACACACTGTTTACAATGCAAACAATCAGCAGCCCAAGCACTGCTCCATGAAGAACACTGCAAATAATTTCGAGCAACAAAGCAACATGAGAAAATGCCTATCTGTTCTCAGACAATTTGTGAATAAAATAAATTACTCCCAAACCTCACATAACTTCAGGTCTTTCAGGAACTTTGCCACCAAAGTCAATGACAGTTTTGCCATCAACTTTTACAGAACAAAGCACCCAATATTTAACAGGAAAATATGCTCTCTAGTTTTTAAATTAATGGGAGCATTACAACCCATCCCAGCAGCAGCCTGACATCAACAGCCATATACAGACCTGTTTAAAAAGTTTTTTACTCTTCTCAGATCAGTGGGTCTAAAATATTTTGCAAGTACTTGGAAATCCTATAAAATCTGATCTTATATAAATTAAAGGCTGAAATTAAATATTTTGGTAATCTGCAGGCTGTAGAAAAATAAATGGAATAAAATCTTCAGGCAAATTCAGAACCCAACACCTCTTGCATAGTTACTTCCCTTGCATAGTCAATGAAATTTAGAAATCATGTAAATTCAGCCAACTTTGTCTCATGTTTAAGATTTAGGACAGACCAAACTTCCAAAGAAACATGGGCACTGAACAAAATTAACTTGTAACTGTGGTTAGACAGGTCCCATAGTAGAATAACTGCTCAATCTTGGTGCTTCTGGTACTTCTCCATTGCTGTCTCCTGAACAAGAAAACACACAGCTCCATATGAGCAACCACTGACCCATCAGTCACAACATTTCCAACAGCTGGAGAACACTAGAACCTTTCTGTTCTATTTTGCTGTGGAACCAATGTGGTTTCTAACCTCAGTACAGCAAGCACAGCCTGTAGTCAGGACCCTTCCCAGCCAAGCCACTCTATCTGTGTGCACACCTGCCAGTGGCCAAATAAGTAAGACAAGTAAGACACAAGACATTAAGCCAAAATAGTCGAGGAGTAAGCCTGATAATCAGGAATCCATAATTTTTTTAGCAGACATAACACTGTTATCTACTTTTTTCACCCCAGTATCTCTAAGTCAGTTTACAGGGACAGCAAGAATAGCATTCATCCACGAGACAGAGAGCTTGCAAAGAATGGCATGTCTTAAAGTTTTATTCATCTATTTGTTGTGGCCTCTCATTTAAAAAAA
>WAAG01021948.1:251-13769 GCA_013390105.1 Tichodroma muraria
ACAGTCATGTCAGTTTGAACTCTGAAACCATCAGTCAGGCAGAGTGATACATCTAAGGAATTTTAGTAGACAGAACACGTGGGCATAAATACCTCCCAAATTTCCCCTAATTTTTTTTCTTCCAAAGATCCCAGGCTTGATGTTTTTCTTCATCTCATTCAAAGAGTATTCTGTCCAGTCCCTGTAAGTGCCTAGGAAGTGTGCACTGCACACAGAATAGAAATCAAAGCCATGTTCTTTAGTCTGTTTTTGTGTAATCCCAACTCAAGCTTCCAGTCTCAATTTTTAAAATTGATTAAAGTGCAAATTACAAAAGATAATACTACTCCCAAGGACAGAAAAACATTAAAATAGGTTTACAAATGTAAGAGAGAAAAATCAATCACTGGCAAGAAGTAGCCTAGGATATGAATGAATTGCATGTCATTTAGAGAAACAAATAAGTGCAACAGAATTAATCAGCAGATGTAAAAGAGAGAGTGTGATGCTGATACAAAATAGAAGAGATTGCAAGGAGGCATGAAACAACGACCATGTGCATCAAATCATGTCTGCTTTCTGCACAGAGAGGAAAAACACCGAAGAAATGTTACCAGTTATTTTTTGAAGAGGGACATGAATTAAAGGCAAATTAACCCAGTGTGTGCCTCTCTCATGTACACACACCCACACCCCCTACTTTCACAAAGTCAGCCCCCATTGTGGATTTCTGACCCTCACCCCTCCTCTGCCATGCTAAAGTCAAATTTTAAATTGAGCCTGGAAGGCTAGGATGGAGTGGCACAGCATAAGAAATAGATGAGGGTTTTTTCTGCATTTGCATTACTGACAGATTCCTCACAATGCTTATTATTAACTAGACTGAGGACTTGGGAGAGAAAGATGTAGAAACAGTCAGGCACAGCAAACAGAATTAGGAAACATTTTGAAAACAGTCTTGCAAGCCAGGACATGCAATAGCCAAAATCACTTTAAGTCTCAACAACCCAAGTTCAAAGGTTTGAATTACTCAAGAATATCCTATGTTTAGCCAACACTGCTAATCTGGCACATCTCTTCCTTGTCTGGCCAAACCCTTCCCTTCTCAAAATACCCAGAAGAGATAAATGCAGTGTTACAGATACTCATTAACAGAGAGAACGTGACCGAAACATCAGCTTTGAAAGACAGGCCATATATCTACAGTCATGGCCACATATCTACAGTCATGATAGGCTTAAATTTTGTTTTGTTGTTCTTCCAGCTGTTTGCCAGCAATAAATGGCAATTGTACTTTCCAACCATGTTCAGCTGGGCTCTAAGCCATTTTTTGCTGTTTTTGATGGCAGAGTTCTCAAAGACATGCATTAAACTATCTGGCCCATGCAATAACTCACTAGGGTTGCACTCATGCTTCCAAGGAGGCCCATAAGAAGAGGGAAAAAAGGTTTTTTGAGAAAGGCAGCAGTATTCTGCATTAGTAATATTCAACTTTCCCAAGGAATTTAAATAGCATTAACAAATTATTTTGATAAAGTACAGGAGGCTCTGCAGATGGTTTTCTCAGGGTTTCAGCAGAGCAAAATGTGAAAGCTGTACACCCACTCTTCGAAGTTGTAAGCACTCTTATAGTCTGTCTTGTGACCATTCTCAAATATACTAATGTTACAGACCTAATCTCATAATGGTAATGCGTCCACAAACAAATTACTGCAGTAATGTGGTTAGCTCAATTAACTTTTGAATCTATTCACTAGGCAGAACTAAAGGTCATTTTCTATTAAAATATCTCCCTCCCACTTCCTTATCGCCCTTTGCAACTTATGGGAGTTAATATTAGAAATCCTGTCTACACTATGTCAGGAAGAAGACAGGATGACGAAGCCAGAAAAAGACCTTATTCTCTACTAACATAACACAGACACGGCCCAAAGAGAACATCTGCCTTCTTTCATGAACACATCTAATTATGGTAAATTGTTAACACCTTGAAGAGGAGTTTCACAGAAGAGTAAACTTTCACATATGCCATCCTCACACATAAAACATCCTGCACTTCATATTTTTTCAAGCACATGCCCTTTTTCCTACAACAGTTTATCAAAGGCCTTGTTTTTAAAAGGACTTCAACCTGTTTTCTATTCCTGTGGATGCATTTTTTTAGTGCTTGCAATTATTTGCCAGTGCAAATAAATCCGCAGAAATGTCAAACTATGTAATCTGGGAATGCAGTCAGGAGATGAGACAGCAAGGCCTGCAAAACTGCAAATGCAATTATTTACCCACGCACAAATGCAAGACACTACAATTTAAGTCTTTTGGAAAATACTGCCTTTACTTTATTTGGGCACTGAAAGTTGCCTGTCCACCCCACAGCTCTTGCTACTCTTCCCCTAGAGATCCCACACTAAAATCACAGTGAATAATTTGACACTATTATTGCCATGGCAACACCTTGATGTCATGCATACACAGAATCATGATTGACATTCCTGCAGTAACCAACAAAATAAGAAATGAGGTGAGGAAGGAGAAAACCAGACTCAGCTCCAATACTAATGGGGGAAACAGAGTATCATTGGCACTGTAAATATTGCTTTATTCATAAATCTGCCTTCTCCCATTTTTCACCATGCCAGCATTACTGTAAAGGTTTCCCATCAGACCCCAAAACACACAGAAAGTGCAGAGGGGGTTCCTAACACACACCTGGATTTGGCCAGATTGCAGTGGGTGTCCTTTTGACAGTGCTCTCCTTGGATAGAGGACTCCATGCTACACCATGGATGATGTCTGCCACAGAGGTTAGTCTTAAAAACGTGCCTCTTAAATGTCATAGGTATGGCCTAACACATTAAATAATGTGGGTTTTGCCTCTGAGGATAGTCTTCAGGTACTCAGCTGGGCTGTAAACTTTTTTCTTTTCTTTTCTTTTCTNCACAAACCATTAGGAATAGTATAAAACAACATCTGTTAGGTATTTTTTAATGTCAATATCTGCAGCAGTTTTCATAGGGGTCTACAGGCAATACCAACACAAGGATGGAAACAGCCTTTTATTCTAAATTTCATATGTACAAGGAAAGCCATTTTACACAGTTTTGTAAATTCTGCGTAAAAAAAGCTATTGTCATCCAATGTCACTGTGCTTACACTAATAAGAACTTTTAAACATGGAGTACATTATTAACAACAAAAACTGTTAACAAATAGGCATAAAAGACACAGATATGTGTGCTGATATTTCACAAACATTCTAGAAATGAGTTGGCGCAAAAATAAAATGTGCCAGTACAAAAAAATAGGCTTTTTTTTTTTTTTTAAATCACGCAATACATGATTTTTTGTCTTGCTTTCTCTCCTTTTTGTACACAATATGCTGAGATCCATTCTCAAGCCTTTTCACATCAGGATTTGCAGGCACTTCAGCAACCCAGCTATATATTTTACAATACATGAAGTTCAGACCAACAAACATAAAAAGAGCTGCTGCAAAAGAAATTCTCATATCCCATATGCACATTCAAATATTACTCTCTGCTAGAGCAATCATTTTGCTTTAGTAATTTTTGGATACTGACATGTTTTCAGGATGATGTGTAACAGTTTGTCTCCACTTATCTCTCATTCATATACTTAAAGGTTTCTTTTTAACGTAGCATCACGATGCAACAATAAGGTACATGGAAGCACAAAGGAAATTGTCCACAAAGCTTCACAATGTCTAAAAAGAGGGAATTGTTCTCTTTACAGCTATTTGATCCAAAAGAAAAGCTTTGATTTCCTCGGCTCTTGCTTTGAGCTATCTCCAAAATTTTCCCAAAGACTACTGTGTATCAGATGTGCTGACATGACACCCTCATTAGTTCTCTTCCTAGATACAAGTGTCATATGACTAAATTAATTTAGAAGCAAAGCATAGCAGAACTCAATTGCATGTGTGTTCATAATTTCTCATTTTCAATAAAACAGTAAAATATACTTATCAAAGGTTTGGCTGTGTCTGTATAAATAATCTCTCTCCAGTTATTTCATTTGTAATGGACTGTGCATTAAGATTATAAGGCAATTGGAACAGGATTCTCAGGATGACTGAAAGCTTAATATTGTTTTCCTCATGAGTCAGGATAAAGGCTTTTTTAATAAGCTCAGAGTGGGGAGAGAGAGAAAAAAAAGAGTGCATATGTGCATAATAGAAGAAGGATAGTTTTTCAGCATATAGACACTTAAATATTGATCAACAAAGACTTGTAATGACTCCACCATAAAACATATCAGAACTCCAACTGCAATCCAGAGTACAGCTCAGCCTTATCCACTCAAGAGTGATATGTACACCTCCTTCTGACCCGAGAGAAATAAAGGACATGTCAATGCTTCCTTCAATCTCAAATTCATTAATTTTATGCCACAAAGCTGCATGTAATAAGTCACTGCAAAGTAAAACACATTACAACGAATCCTAGCAAAAAGCCATTGACAGCTAGGGGACTGGGCTACGGAACTCGGAACGCAGGGGCGGCGCTGCTCTCTGCCGCCGTGATTGTCAGACGGTGGAACATCCTTCCATGGATTCAACACTTGGGACAGAAGGGCAAAGGCTAAGGCCCACCCATGCCTTGCCCGTATTTTCAAAGGCACTGAAATAGAAAACGGATATATTCCTTAGTACCATCAGCGTAAAAAGTTTTCAAAATATAAGTCTTTATACGAAAATGTTCCTTATTGCATGGCAAGTTGATCCTCATTTTCTTCACCTCAAGAATAAAATGGTCTTCCCTTTTCTGGTGTTTGCAACCTGTTCAGCCTCGCTACCTGAGATGGTGAGGGCGGTACATCTTGTCTGAAAGGACCTTTAGGAGGGGTATAATTAGGGTCCTGAATTTTCTTATATGAGTCATAGTTGCTAGGCCCTTCAGAAGATGTTTTTTTTTTCAGTTGTTGTTCTTTCCGCCTCTGCTCTTGACGAAGCAGTTCTTGTGTTTCTAGCATCACCCTGGCATTAAAGCCATGTCCCCCCATATAGCCATTCCTTGATCCCTGGTAGCTGGAATATCTGGGATTTTCCTTTGCAGTCTGGAAGCCTTCTCCTGGGGAATAACTCTGCTCCCAGGAGTCTTGAGATACAGAACTGGCATTTTTCCTGCTTTGCCTGAAAAGAAAAATGAAAAAGGTTTTTAAGACAGATGTTCTGGTTCACCTTTGCTATTGATAACAATTGCTGGAAAAAAGGCAGCTTCTGCCATGCCATCAGCTTTTGCCCAGCTATGGCATTCTCTAGAAGTCACTTTCTAGAGTCATAGTTCTCTTCTGCCCCAAAATGATACCTTGTCTCTTTTGTTGGGAGAACATTTCCTAGAGAGCTGAACTATATTCTAGGCCTCTGCAGGAGGAATATGCCATGAAAACCCATCCAGCTACAATTACCCTCATGTTCTCAAGAAAAAAGTGTTACAATGCAGTTGCAGACTAGGAAAGACCATAGGTGTTGCTGTGCTTCCTAAGAATGCAGGTAACAGCCAGCAATTGTAAAGTCACTCGTGAAAGATTTGAATCTAGACTGACACTTGATTAAAAATGCAACAGGCAGATCCTTAAAACATTTGCCCTAACACTGCACAAGTGAGAAGATAAAGTTCATTACTGAGAGGTAGTTTCAGTTTCTTCCTCCCATTTCCAGAACTAAGGAATTTTGTTTCCCAGTCTGCTGTAGCTTTCATAAAAGAAGAGACAATGTTTTTTCCTCATTTTTTGGCTCCAGGGAGTAGACAAATAGGCCAAATACGTATAGGAATTACAAATTCTTATCTCTTTTCACAATAAATCACCACATTATTTTGAAGACAGATTATGGTTTTGAAATAACTTTAATTTACTATCAAACTGCTAGATGCTTGTATGAATTTAAAATAAGATTGGTGGTGATAAAGTAAAACAATTTTGTGTGGCAGCAAAAGAGATACCCACTTTGAGATTAAAATTAGAGTATGAGAATCAAGCAATAAAATAAAATATATTGCGACATAAATCAATAAGAAAATAATTTAGTTGTTTATATATGGCTTGGTTTTACATGTCATCACATATGACAGCGTGGCCTCATCCAATGAATATGCAGCAGAGAGACAGGAGAAACGGAAAATTTTTCTACCACTACTAAAAGTAAAACATCGCCTAATGTTTTTGCAATCTTCCTTCCACATGTATAATTTGAAAATTACCATATCTACCTTATTTCATAACTGACTCTGAGACCTCTGTATGAAAAATGTTATGCAAGATGAATGTGAGTTATTGCAGCAAAAATTACAACATAATGTAAATTCTTACAAAATTTTTAGAGCTGTTATTGGTATTCTCATATCCAACCTTGCTCAGAGCAACAATGCCTCTGAGTCATGTTTTGTCACTCCCTGGAACAAGAGCAAATTGAATGAACCTCTGTAGGCTACAAAACTGTCAGGTTCCTGATCTAGAGCAAGATAAATATTAAGTAATAGAAAATTAACGTGGAGTTAAACCTTGCTCTTACAGTTTCACATGGGACAAGAGTATGACTAGTTGAACCAGTTTAATATACTGACTGTTTTCTGGTACTTGCTCAAAATCAATTGGCATGCTTCCCCTATCTTTCTGGGAAGTTCCTTTAAAATCAACTCAAGGATTCATTTGCCTTCAGTACTAAAGATTTGAATGTGCAAAGGAGAAAAAAAAGGAGGCTCTTAGAGAATACACAGGATGAAGGGCAAGAAAGCTCAAGAATGAAGCCAGTGTGCAGACTTCAATCATTACAAAGTCATGGTTCCAACATCAAGCTTGGGACCTAGGTTTCAGAGAAACAGTAAGATTTCTTTAAAGATCAGCCACAGCATTTGGAACAGTTTGTAAAGCTGAAGAACTCGATGCCCCAGGTTGTTATAGGAGTATTGTGGTATTTACAGCGCTGAACTTTAGCCCTGCAGTTCTGTCTGTTCTCAGCACAGCTGAAACACCCAGAGAGCTCAAACTAAGCCATTAAATTATCATTAATTACACAGTAACCTGCATTGCTAGATTGCTAGCCATTTCTCATGTTGAAAATCAACTTGAGTAAAGTTCTCAGTAACTCTTTTCAAAAGAAGCATTTCTATGAGCTGTTCTATGATCTATTTTTAATATTTCTTGTAGATTAATTTTCTTGTAGATTAATTTTCACCTTATAGTTTTTAATTTCTTCCACTGAACAGCATTGCAACTGATTCCAACTTTTAAATGCTACCAGAGATTGTGAACAGGGGAAATGAGTTTTAAGAATTATAGTTTTAAAACGATAAATAAACATGGTTGAGTGGGGCTAGCATAACTGAAAGAGAATTTCTCAGGCGAAACAATATGGCATTAATAAGTGTGGTCACTTCCAAAGGAAGGCAGAGATAAAAAGAAGAGGGCATATAAAGATTGTCAAAATAAGAAACTCACAATCTCAGAAAACACAAGAACTTTACATTTGCCTTACCTGCCTTCCAAACTTAACAGAAAAATTCTACACTGAAAGGTGTTAAAGCATTTGAAATCTGAAACTGGTTTATTTTCAAAGATGCTGCTAAGATAAGAGTTCGTGGCTAGACAACTTTGCTATAAGGTTTATATTTGTTTCCAAAAAAAGAGTTATAATATACCTGGTAAAACATATCTTGTCACAGCCAATTTTTTTTCCACACCATTTCCACACAAGTCATGAAAAATAATACAGCCTTATTGAAAAGCAATTTGACACTGAGCTCCGGTGTAAATTATTCTCCATTCAACCATTGCTGCTGATATTTCAAAATGCAAAGACTATTTGCATAATGCTTAACTATGAGAGTTAATTTGTAATGCAAGCTGATTAAACTTCTATTAATTCTTAAAACTAAATATCAAGTAAAAGACATTTTGCCCAAACAACTACTCTTTTAAAAACCCTACTATTTAATAAAACCACATAGGTTTGTTTACACAAAAATGTATTAATTTTCAGCATTCTATATATTTTAAAATATGGATGTATGTAAACTTGAAGACCTTTGATTTCTTGGATAATTTTCTCAGTTCCATATTTTTTTGTTGGAGGTCTTGAAATTTTTTTCCTTTTAATTTTTTTTCCATATTAACATCTCAAAGATATAATTTCTACCCAGTAAGGTATTAGGCAACAGAAAAAAAATCATCTGACATGTCAAAAGGGGACACCTCATGTCACGCTCAGGAAACTTTTGTAATTGCAGAAAATTAAACTGGACGGTGTCCCACAAAGAATAGGATTGTTTTGATATTTCAATTCTATTGGGTGATGTATGTCATCAAATTCCCCTGAAATCAGCTCTGAAGAAATACTCTGAAGCAATTCTCAGCTACCACATGCTCTCACTTAAGAAATTCTATGCCTCTTCCACAGTGAATACATTCCACCTGATAGCGACGCTGAACGAAAGCGTCTGCACGACCTTTTCCTCCCCAGATGAAACCGGCTGCAGGCTCCTATGCACGGAACAGCAGCAGGGAGTTCCCGTACCTGGGCAAGGAGCTGTACTGGCGCTGGGCTTGCTGGAAACTCTCTCGCTCCTCTTGCCGCTGCCGCTGCATTTGGACCTCGACTGACACGGAGTGCCTGCCACTCTGTGAGTACGTCTTGGTGTTCGGCTACAAAACAGAAATGAAAGTGTCTTAAACAAAAATACCCACCAAAGAGCTATCATTCAAGCTGCTATTGTACAAATACAGCAATACTTGTTTTAGCATACAGTTCAAGTAGCTCTTTCGCAATAATTAGGTTAAATTCTGACCCGTAACAGTGGCCTGTGATACAAATTCTGTTTCCGACCTACCATTTCTGAGATGTATGAGGCAAACAATCATCCAGAATGTCTCTGCTTTTATGGCAATGCTGTAACTTAAATTAAGTCAATGGAAGAGATTTTCAGACTCTTTAAGATGGCCTAGCCATGGTAATGCTAAGTTCTACGCCCCCCCCTAAGGATTTGAGGGGAGGAAGAAGCACAGCAGCTCCTTTGAACCTCACCAATACACTCAAGTAATGCTCTCCCTTAGTGGAACCATCCTCTTTTGCAGCTGGCCCATAGATGGGGAGAACATTTTCTGGTTCAATATGATCAAGTAGATAAATTCAGCAAGTCTCTTGTGGACAATGAGGATTCCTGTATCACTGACTAGGATCTTAATGAGATGACAATTTGAAACTAATACTAAGAGCAAGTGAAAATGGATGGACTTTCTGGGAATAGAGAGTATTACAGGTCAAGATCTGACAGAATGACTGGATTCAAACTTTGGAACATGGAAAAATTTACTTTTGTAGAGATACCACTTTTCATTTTACCCTAGCACGTCAGATTTTGTGATTTCATTTTGCAAAATAGAGTGTCACAAAAATCAAAGAAAGCTACGGTCTTTCCTTGTTGTTTTACTAATAAGGTTTTGCCTACAAAGAAACAAAGCACTGTTGTTTTTATTTTTCTCCTTAAATTACCAATACTATTCAAAATATATAAGTTTAAATATGAGGAGATTAGGGAGCATAACCACTTGTTTGAGCCTGGGACTGAAACACCTTGTCTCAGACTTACTTTTAAAAGCATGTTTTGCCTTTTTATCTTTGTTTTTCCTCAAAACAAACATCTCTTGTTTTTTTCCATTATAATTTCTGCAGCAGAAAGAGATCCTTATGGCTCACAAATATATGCAAGATAAAAGGCTTTTCAAAAGCTTTGCACATAGAAGACAAGTTTTAGAAACTAGAGTTGTCATTTGTGACATAAGTGTCTTACTACAGTCATGTACCTGCAAGTAGCCAGAAACAAGAAGTTTTAAACAGGCGTACAACTTTTAGAAACTTTGTTGTCAACGAGAATACAACTTCAGACAGAGCATCAAAATTTAACAGATACAATTTTCCCATTATAAGAAGATAATTGGGTGAAAGAATCAGAATGTGAAAGCACAGACTAGGAATAACAGCGAACTCATTTAAGACAATCCGGAATTTAACAGTAATGTCTATTTCAGAATAGGTTTACTCGGTAAAAACCTCAGTAAAACAGCATTTCTAATGAAAAATGCTTAAGGAATGGTGAGATGAAGCATCAAATTGAGAAAACAGAATCATGAGTCAGCCTTGTGGGAAATTTTCTTAGAGATGAATAAGCTGTACATATGTATGTCCAAACCAACAACCCCCAGAGAGATTTCCTACTATATTAAATAAGGGCAACACATACAGAGCAGCATTTAAGTTATTGCATATGTCAACATTTCTAACTTTCTTGACTTTATTGAGAGTCTTCTGACATTTGGTATTTTATTGAAGGGTTCAGCTTATGGAAGGGAGTGATTACCTGAAAATCACAAGGTTTATTTGTGAATTCTCTCCTGTGTGGTTACAAGCAGCTTACAGCAAACCAGAGGGAAACTCAGAAGTTCCCATATCAACTTCCCCATAAAGAATAAAAACATTTAAACTAAGATTTTACAGCCAATCTCCTCATTTCATGGGTTTCACTTCAATAACATTGGAAAGCTTGCAGCTACATTATGTCATATGTGAGAAAGTAGTTATCACAGATAAGACATGAAATCAGAATTGCTTCTCATTATTTGAAAACAGTTTCACTTTTTTCAGTTGGCTGTAAATATAATGGATTAACAAATTTGGCAGTACAGAGAATGGTTAAATCAGCAAGCAGGTGGAGATAGGATTCAGCTGCTGCTCAGTTTAGGTTTATATAAGACAATAAAATGCATCATCTAGAAAGCAAACACACATGTGGAGAGAGATGAAGTTACCACAAAAGCCTGCAGTAAAGTGACAGAGCCTCTGAAAGTCCTAATGGAGTATGAATGGACTAAGATCAAAATGTAACTTCAGAGATATTTCTTTTTAATGCACACAGGAACCAATGGCTCAATAGAGGCAGGAGCTGTCACTCCTGTCTGCCTGCTGTAGTGCATGCCCAGAATGACAGGATCTGAGGAGTCAGGTCTGGATTCTCTGCAGTTCACAAAGAATTTCATCCAATGGACGACATTTATACTTTGATGGGTCTTAAGGCAAACATCTCAAATCCATTATCTGATTTACTGAAGGTATGAGTACCTGTATGCCCTGCTAAACTAAGAGGATTTGCAACACTTGAGTAATCTGGAAAGGACATTTATTTAGTCTGAATGTCATTTACATCTACAATAAGCTGTTCATATAATTGAATCTATTCTCTTATTTCAAGTATTCCAAAATATGTCAATGAGACATAAAAATACTCCATTTGTATGTAGTCACATATTCTATATCATAACATACATACACATAGAAAGGTACATTCAACCATCTTATTAATGAAAAGGCCTTTCTTTCAAAACTTTTAATTCAAAACTTCAGTGATACCATTGCGAATGCCCTTGATATATGGTTATGATGATATAAAGACTATACCATTTTGGACCCTCAACTTGCTCAGTAAAATGCAAATCTCCATACATTGATATAACTTCTCAATGTGCTGTTGATTAAAGTAACTAAACAAAAAAAATATATAATAAGTAACTTTACTCTTTGAAAACTAATTGGTAATTTTGTCTCAGTTCTCATAGTATGCTTTTATACAGATATATTTTAATAAAATACATTCCTAAACACACTAAATATATAAATGCCTAGCCCATTTATGTTAGCATAAAATGGAGAAAATTAAGAAAAAAAAGTTGCACTATTTTCAGATCTTTCAACAGCAAAAAAATGTGTACAAGGAACGCATGTAACACAGTCATTATAACACTGATATCAACACAAGGCTAAGTACAATTATAACAACCTGAAACCATCCAACAAAGCTGGCAACAGCTCGGTCCTCACAGAACAGATTGATAAGAACCCTGGCCTCGCTTGCAATGAGATGTATGACATGCACTGACCTTTTAAATTAGGATGTGGTCAAGGCCACAATAACAACCAAGGATGAGTTATACGAATAAATGTATGTTCATGTCTTCCACAATACATTTAAGTGGCAATGATAGTGCATTCAGCATTGTTAAACAACATTCAGCACGTAAATTGTGCTTTAAGATAGATGAAATTACACAGTTCTCTTCCCAAAGATGCATTAATTTAAAACCAGGGCTGCAAAGTTAAAAGTTCCTGCTTTCTCACTTTATGCAAACATTTTTTCATGTTACAGAGAATGGCTCTGTAACCACCATGGCTCATGTTGACCATTATCAGCAGTCCAGGGCAACATATTTTAGGGACAAAGGTCCCTTCTCTCTTTTTCGACCTATCCCAGGGGCTGCCCACACAGCTTCTGTCCCTGCACAGTGGCATTTCTACCCACACAGGGTAGCTCTGCCTGGTGGCAGCATGGATCCCTCAGGAATGGCACAGATCAAAGCTGCCACCAAATTAGAGAGGAGATCATGGGGGACAGCCAGGGCACTGGCTTTTCAGGGAGATCCAACTGGTTCAGCTGACAGGAGATCTACCAATGACAGTGACATACCTATCTGACAGCCTAGAGCCACAGGACAAGCTGGGAGAAGTGCTTATTCAGACTCATAGAACTCTTTGGGTTAATAAAGAAATAGTTAACAGGGAGATTACTAAAGGTGCAAGTCCCTTAGTATTTTCCCAGTTATTAAAAAAGACCACTATTTTATTACAATAAATGTACAAATTTTTTTTTTCCAGATTAAGCTCCGTGTTTAACCAAGAAGTTTCAAGTTCACCTGGGAACTTGGCAGGCACAAGGCCCCCCCAAAAGTCCGTGGTTCTCATAGTATAGCACAAATTAGAAACAGATAAGATTAAATGACCTTGCCTGCTTTATGTGTAAATGTACTTGGCACAGACGACAGACAATCCAGTAACTGTGTATATCAAAATTCAGAATGATAAAAAACATGCAGTGTCTCTGGGAGACATCCTTGAAAACTATTTTTACTTCTATCTTTGTGTTTATGTTGCTATGGTGAACAGAACATGTAGCAGTATATCTTTTAAAAATTGCCAACAGGTGCATGTATTAACTCAAGCAATATGTAATAAGAAAATCCCATCCCTTTCTGTACTTTTCTATGGTGTATATGTAGGAAGCTGAGCTGTATGGAACAACGATTTCTGTTCTGTGTTAGGAGCAGCAGAAAGAAAATCTTCAGTATGGCAGAAACAAACCACTAAGCCCTGAAATTCTGCTTGGGGTATTTATTCTCACTGTATGCCTGTGAGCTATAAATATGTTTGTTTACTAACTAAAATGACTTAATTTCATTTTGAAATCTTATATCTTATTTTTTAATTTCAAATATATTAGTAGGTTAAAGCTAGTGGGTAAAAAAAGTTAAAAAAATGTGTTTAAGTTAGAGCCTAAATCTTAGCAAAAAATGCTGGTCTTTTATTAAATCCTTTGCAGATTCGATATATAAAATGGATATACTACATGGCTAAAAAGAAATTACCTTGGAGACACTTTCCTGAATAACTTTTATTTCCTCTCTGAAACAGATTGTGGG
>WAAG01021959.1:258-15601 GCA_013390105.1 Tichodroma muraria
TTTGGGTTGCTTGCCTGTCTCCTGGTGTACAATTCAAGGGCCCTCGTTTCAGAATTTATCTTTCATCCTGGATATACATGCAGAAATAGTTCTTAAATTTGCCATTAATTTTGCCATTGCTTGAGTTACATTTTTCTTTTGTAACTTTGCATGTAAAACTTTAGTTACAAGTCTCAGAAGCTTTTCAAACCTGCTGCATTAAAAAACCTCATCATGCTGTAAGCAAGAGTGGCTCCAGTCTTAACAGACAGCCCCATCAGGAGGGGAGGAGCCTAAGGCAGGGGTTAAATACTTCATGTAGGGACCTGCAGGGAGCGTGTGCAGTCAAGGGGAAGCGGTATGTCCAAATGCCACAGACATACAATTAAAATTGCAGGGCCATCTGTAATCTACTTGTTGTGCTAAATAATACTAGTCCACTAAAAAATAGCCTAATATTGGTTTTGAACTTTCTCAAATTTAACACACTGAAAAGGAATTCTTTTTTCCAGGATGACGTCTTCACTGCTTTTGAGAACCAAGGAAGGCCATACCAGTAAAGTTTTCTAAGTGGTATTTCTACTTACAGGCTGGGCAAAGATTGAGGCTGCAATGTGAGCTTACCTTTCCTGGTCCTTGAAGTGAGGTTACAGACTTAGGTAAATTATGGAATTAAGATCAGGAAAGGCAAATCTTGCAGGTACAATCACAGGTGCTGTCATCTTGGACTCCCTTTGCCTTGCTAAGCTGGTGGGAGCAAGAATGTCTGCCTCACCAGGCCTGTGTTTGTGATAGTTCCTCCTTTCCTTAACTGGTTTTCAAGGGGCAAGGGGAGCAGTCCCACAGGTGCCAACCTTGTGAGTGCATTTTGGAGTGGTGTTTGACCCAGGTTACTAGCAGTGTTGTGGTTGACTATATACACAACAAAATGGAGTGGTGTCTTGGGAGACTAAGAGCTGGACAGGGGAGAGGATCTGTCAGCAAATCGCTTGGAAACTTGTGCGTCTGCACACCTGAGCCACCATCCTGAGTGCTGCTGCACTTTGGTAAATTAGACTGTAGTACCTGCTAGTCTTCAGGTTGCATTCTCCTCAAGTTACTTGCTGAAGTTTAAAGAAGAAAGTCAAAGGCTGAGAAAATAAAAAAGACCTGACATGGGAAGGAGCCCAGGGTTGGGTCTTAAAGGGTAAATCTTTTTCTGATGTCTTATTGGGCATACTCTCCAGGGCATCTTACTTGCTGTGACAGAAGGTAAAGCTTTCTTTAACCTTTCTGGAATTAGAAGCATAGGCGTAATTTGAGTCTGGATTTTTTTATGCACCCTTCTGTCATATGAGCTACAACCTACATCTCGGCACTGGAATGGGGAGACCTCAGAAAAAACAAGGTGGGGCAGGGAAGAGGGAAGGGCTTTGCTTTCTTCTGAGACACAGAGTCCTGGAGCCAGGAGAGACCATGAGGTTCTGGGACAGGAGGAGGATTTCTGCCTTTAGTGACAGAGACCTAACCTCTTATCCTGAGACCTCATTGTCCTCTGTGCTAATCTGCTCCAGTGTTTTCACCCTTGGAGAATTTCTCCTACCAGCCATTTAGACCCCTCCTCAGCAATTTTAGGTTTTGCTGTTCTGTGGTCTGTTTGCTGTGGATAGGGAGGTCAGGTTATTCCCTCTTTATCCTGCAGCACTGTTTGGGGTATTTGCTGTGTCCCAGTTTTTTCCTCAGGCTAATCAATTCTCTGAGGCTCTGCTTGGAGGTCATTTTTAGAGGTGTCCAAGGTGGTGTGTTTGGTTTATTTTTTTTCTGTCCCTGGGGAGTTGGGACCTGAAAATGGTCACAGTTTGTTCACTGATGTTTGCATGTGATTTTAAGGGATGGATAACATCAAGTATCTTGTATCAGGAAATCTAATTATGGATTGTGGTATGATGTTTTCCAGCTTTTCAATGTCATAGCTTTGCTGATTCATATTCCAGTCCATTTTGCATTTGCTTTATTGATATTTTTTTTTGCTTACATGTAGAAATTGCCCGCAGCCCAGTTTTCCCAGACCATTTCTCTAATTTGTTAAAATCATTTTGAACTCTTACCCTGTTTTCTAATGTACTTTTAGTTCCTTTCAGCTTTGCGTTACCTGCACATTTGCTAAGGACACTCTTTTTTACCATTGCTGACTTCACTGATGGAAAATTTGAATTGTATGAAAACAGGACCCATTCACTGAATTGCTTGTTTGAAGGTAAACCACTTTCTAGGTGTGATTTGTTTGTTTGTTGCCTGACCAATTCTGCACCTACTCCAAAGCAGTTTCATCTAACCACATTCCTTTGTTGGCTTATGAAAACATCCTGCAAGTCTGAATATGTCACTATTGGAGCTGATACCAACAGCTTGCCCATGCTGTCAAGAAAATATCCTGATCTTTGCTTTGAGCCTTGTGCCAAACCAGTTTGCCTTGCTCACCTAGAGGTGGTGCTTGCTGCCTTCCATGAGGGGAAAGGCTGAGTTTGCCTGCTGGATGAAGAATTGAGAGGCAAAATAAACATTTTCATTAATTTCTAGCTAATCATCACTATCTACTAAGTCTAGGGTGATCTTAGATGGCTGGCTGTAGATGATAATCAGATGACTTTTTTGTGCCACTTTTCTTTTTGTGTGCAAGCACTCTGAACATACTTGTTCGGTCAACCACAATTCATTAATTAATATGGATGACAGCTCTGTGTACTGAATCACTAAAAAGAAATTCCAAAAGGGACATACATCTCATCGGTACCAAGCAGCCTCCAGAGCAGGATGGAAAGGAGTCTCTCCACACTGACTGCTTTGCTTACTCCAGGCTCTATCTGTTCCTGCAGGAGCCCAGTTCAGCTCTCCTCCAGAAACAAGTGACGATGGTCAGATTCAGCCCTCGCATTTAGCAACCCTTCTGTCTTCCTGTTTTCTCCTTTCAGACAAAATTATATCAACACGGTAATCTTGGTGCAGGTGGAGTCTTGTGCCTGGAAGAGCAGCCTGCCAGCTGTGGGGCTGCATAGGATATGAGAGTCAGAAACTGCCAGGAACAGAGGGCATGTGCTTGAGCTGGCCCTGGACTTGGCGAGTTAGAAGAACGATTCACAAATTCAGCACAAATAGACTCAGACAAATAGACTCAGTAAATAAAGAAATAGGCAGAGGGGGTTTTTGTAGTCATTCTTGGGGGCACAGCTGGAATTTAAAAGGTTGTGACAGTGCTCGTACTGAAAGCCATGGTCTGTGCCCAGCAGCAGGTGAATGGGAGATTTCAGGACTCTAGCTCATTTCCATTACCTTTTTCTCTCTTAAATGAAGAAAAAGAAAGAATTGAGAAAATTTGCCTCTCCTGCCGGCTTACCTGCCCTGCCCCTGAAGTTTCCCAACACCGCGCTTGCATTGGATCTCGGGCTCGACATTTCCCTTCAGCTGCTGCCCTCTGCGAGGGCTGTTGGGGAGCGGCGGTGGAGCCCCGGCAGAGCCGAACCGGGCGCCGCTGGCAGCCGAGCGCTGCCGTCCCTGCCCGGCGCCGGCCGCTCGCCCCGCCGGAGACAAAGGGAGCCGCATCTGAGCCCTGCTCAGGCTGCACTTGCCGGAAGAAACCTCACAATTCCTATTTACCAAATTGACGAAATCCTATCATTGCAATTAAGGGGATATGTAATTAACTGTGTCTTAATTACAGCAGCTGCCACTTCATCTGAATGCAGCAATTTGCGGAGAAACCGGGGGAGATGCTTTAAATTCGTGTGTGTAAACAGCGCGAGCACAAACAGTGCGGCGTGCGCGGCTCCCGGGGGCACGGGCGAAGGCAGGGGCTCCCCGGCTGCCAGCCTTCCTGGCCCTGGTGGCCTCTGGAAATCCCTCGAGAGGCAGAGAGCTTCAGGAAAGCCTGCCGCAAACCCACCGCCCCGGGCTGGTACTGGAGCTGCAGGGCTGAGCCCAGCGCCGCAAGCCCTGCTGGCGGAGAAAGGCTTTGAAGAGCCTCTCCTGCCCCCGGCCCCCGTGGGAGCAGCAGCCCCCGGTGCGTGTCCCAGTGAATTTCGCTTGGTCTCTCGCCGCGCACTTTCGTGGCTTCATCGCTCTGGGCCGGCAGGGGCAGCTCTGCCAGCCCGTGCCCTCTCTGCCCCTCTGGCTGCTCTGCTGGGAAGCCAGGCTGACCCCCCGGTTCCTGCAGGTCTGCGGGGAAGTTTAAAACCTCTGCATCCTTTGCTACTGCAGCCTCCCGTGCCTTACGTGGGTCGCTTCCTTGGGAGCTGCCGTGGACTTCCCAGTGTGGCAGAGTTTTCCCTGCTGAGGTACCAAGAAGGTCAGGCTGTTTGCGGGTTCAGTTGGGTACAAACCACTTGGGGTTTGCCCCCTTTCCAGCCCCCCTCAGTGGTTGCCGGCTCCTGCTTCCTGTCTGTAACCAGAACTTGGTGACTGGCTGTGCTGGCTTACAGTGGTGAGCTGCGACAGAGGGGATGTGGTTTTGGACGTGGTTTTCCATACCTGGAGACGCGGCATGGATTTCCCTGCACTTCCCAGACAAGAGCCACGAGCGCTCAGGAGGTAGGAAGGGAGGTGCCCTGCTGGGATCGCTTCCCAGCTCTGCTCCCCAGCAGCGACTGCTCCTGGAGATCAGGCGGAGTGGCCGTGTTATCCCTCCGTGCCTCAGTTTACTCCGGTCAGCACAGAGCATCTGTGCCTCAGGTACGGCTCACAAATACTGACCTAAGCCCAGAAGCATTAATTGCTGAGCTACATCTTGAAAAGAGCCTTACATATTCCCCCTGCCACTGCTAATAAATAGGATTGATGTGACAAAGGCTGAGGACTGTGCCTGCTCAAGTTGGCAGACATCATTGGGGCTTCATAATTCAGCTGCATTGATTTGTCCTGTATGTTTCACATATGAAATAAAGCTTCTCCTTGTCAAGTCAGCACAGGAAGGATATCCTGCTTGGTGCTAGCAACATTCCTCTGGCTTCCTAACTGAAACCTAAACTCTTTCCTCAGTGTTTCAGTAGTGGGCATCACCACAAAGACTGGATTATTAATATATGCATCAAGAATTTGAACGCACGGGATGACATCCTGTCACTATTAAAATGATGGCTCAGCCTCCATGGATGCTGGTGTAACCAGAGTTCCACCAGCCGGTGCTACTCAGCTGTCACAAACGCTCTTCACATCGCTCTGGGGGGCTCCGCATTGCAGCCAACAGCGCTTCGAGAAAAAGACACAGTTAAACTTGTTAAAACTTGTCCATGTTAATCTCTTGAAAAGCACTTAGTCATTTTAGATTTACATGCTGAATCAGGCTTCAAGGAAAACTACTAATGTTTCTCTTCCTGTCTTCTTTGGGATGGAGCACATGACCCACATGGTGTTTTTAATACCAGTTGTATTTGCATGGATACGCAGCCTTTGTTTCATCAATCTTCATGTTTTGCTGCCCACCTTTTAAAGGTAAAAGGATATTCTCAGTTATTTCCTTGGGACTTACCTGTGGTGTTGCTGGCTGTGACTTGGGTACAGTCTTAGCAGAAGTAGTTAAAAAAAAAAAAAGAAGAAAACAAAGCAGCCTTTCAATTTTTTTTAACCAAAGTGGAGTGCCTAGGCAGGAGCGATGGAATTTTCATAGCTGTGGACCACCTCAGCTTTCACTGACGTATTTTGTAGGCTCCAGTATGGGTGTTGGCAGTCTGGCTTTTGGTAACAGGATTTGGAAATGCCACCTAAAGGTTCCATTGTCATCCAAGTGACCTTAGCAGTGATCACAAAAGTAATGCAGAAAACTGGACACCAGAAAAATATATTTTCTCCATGTTCTTTGTTTGATAGGTGCATGGTTTCATCCCACCCTGCTGACACTACCACCTTCATAAGATGCATAAATGCTGTCAGCACAGGCACCTACTGAAGACTTCCCTCGACCCTGCCAGAGGCTAAATGAATTATGTTCGCTCTCCCACGTGTAAACCTGGAGAGACAAAATGTGTGGTTGGTCACACTTAGGCACTTCATATTTGAGCACCAGTCATGCAGTTAAAAATATTTTTTTTTAAACATCAAAGTGTTTGACAACAGTGAATGTCCCACACCCAGGAATTGGTGTGGCCACACTGTTGATCTGTGAAAGCTGTCCCTACCCCTGTCCCTGTTGGTTAAGTAGCTGAGATCCCTGGATCAGAGGGACTTGCTGTTTTTTGCTACTGCACTCCCCCCAACCCACACCATCTCTGTTCCCCAAAGGCTGGCCCCTCTCTGCAGGAGGCAGGCAGGGGCTGCTGGCTCTATCAAATCACAGTGTGTGAACAAAGGACTGTGAGGAACTGGAATGAGATCACCAAATCTATTTGATTTATTTGGGATTTGAGCCTAGGTCTTCTGGGTGACAGTGAGTGCATTAACCCACTGTGGGAGTTAATTCCTTGCCCAGTCATTTTTCAGGCATCATTAAAGTGTGCATTGTGCTGGAGGTCAAATCAGATTACTCTAAAGAATTTGGAATGGGAAAAATGCTAGGGTTTTTTCATCAGCCTAAGTGTTTGGTCATCTCAGTGTTTAGCTATTTATATTGTGCCTGTCACTGTGGCATGCCACTCTATAAACAAAAGGATGCTCCAAATCTCTTATTATTTTAACGGCATTAATGTTCTTCATCTGGGGGAAAAAGCTAGAATAATTTCCCTCTGGAAGATAACAGAGTAAGTGGTTTAACATAAACAGTGGCTCTGGGAAAACTGCTCTCCGGGGCTCACCCAGGCAGAACATCCCACAGCTCTGCACCCACGGCACCGACACCTGGGCACACCTGGAGATGCTCCGGCTCCCCCCACAATGCCAGGGACAAGCACCCACTACTGCAGGGAGGGCTGACCTGCAATAGCAAGAAAAGCGAAGGAGGGACAGCCTGGATCTAACCCTCACAGAGAGGAAGAGCAGCAGCACTGCGCGCTCTCAGCTCTCGTGCACGAGCGTAACTTCCGTGCAGAGCTCTCCTCAGGAGGTGTGAGGTGGGTGTCTTGTTCAAATCATGTGCCCTGGCACCAGGGCAGAGAAGAACACGTGGGCTAGATCAAGGAGTATTCTTTTCTTGGCGATTCCTAAAGATACAGCTTGGATCTTTGACCCAGATATGTGATCCAGACATGTGGTGCCCTTATCATAGAATGGAAAGATGTTAGGATAGTAGCTCCACGCTGGAGGGGGATCAGTGAGGCAGAAGCAGGAGCAAACGAAGGGTGCAAGAAGTCAGCTCCCACCCCAGAGAAACCTGTCTGGCTTTCTGGTTGCGGCAGCAAGGGGAAAGGACCAGGAACTGGAAGTAACTTGAAATCCAGATCAAACTAGTCTGTTACTGTAAAATAAGATGATGGTGCCCTTGGGGACACACAGTGGCTGGGAAGGAAGACTAAACATTGAGACTATTTCAGTGCTGAGAGACACAGGTCATAGTCTCGGTGTCTGGCACACTTCTGTGAGGAGGAGAGGAAGTGTGAGAGCACCAGCTGGCTGTATTGGGGATGACAGGCAAAGGATTCTCCTAAGGCTGAAAGAGGCTTCCATAAATTTGTATCTGTGGGGCTTTTATTTAACCTTGTTTCATGTGGAAACAGGGCCAAGATAATCATCCTGTTAGCTCCCTCCAGAGGAATCCCAAACTTTCCGCCCAGTTTGATGAAGGTGATGTTCTCAAAGATGTTCAGTCCCTGCAGTTTGGTTCCTTTGTCAGAAAGGGTACCTGAGAAGAAAACAGAAACCCGGATGTGCAGGACCTCAGGAGCAGTGTTAGCACGTGCCAGGAAAGGAGATTTATAAGCACTGAAGGAGCAGATACCTGCCTTCTCCAGCACAAAATGGAGAAATTGCTAAAGGTAATTTACATTAGGTAATTTAAAGGTAATTTACATAAAGGTAATAAACATTAGACATGAGGTAACCCAGGAGCAGAGCAGGCAGTTTCAGATCCAACCTGTGGAATTTCATCTGCCCAGCAGCATTTGTTTGTAATTAATTTCAAACTGAATCTGAAATACCCATGAGTTTCTCCATCCAGGGACTGAAACACGTTTGTGTACTTTGAAATTGACAGAATGGAGTTAGGGGACTTAGGAGATCTCCTGAACTGCACTGAGTGGCAGTGCTCAGTCAGCATGGGAGAACAGGGTGGAAAGGTGTGCAAACCTGAAAGCAGGAGGAGCGTTCTCCTGCCACCTTCACCTCTCTTCATGTGCGAGGGGCTCAGAGAGGCTGAAAGTCCTCTTCAGGCTCTTCCAGTCCCACTGGCTGTGAATCAGATACGGAGGTGAAACAGTCTGTATCCAAAATGTCTTTGTTTCCTGGCAGTAGAACTGGGAGAAGAGTTCATTAAATGCCAGATGAGCATCCAAGCCATGTAATTCATGTTTCAACCTAGCATGCAGGCTTATTCGTTAAAGGAGGGATACAAATTGCTGCCTCTGTTTCTAAATATCCTGGTTAATATCCTGGTGCAGACTTTGACTCTGCCCTGCAGCAAGAGATCCTGGAAGCACAGTGTAAAATCAGCTTGCTAAGGAGGAAATTACTTGATCCATGGAGTCCCAGCAGTGAAAAGCACTTTGCGCTGTGTCAGGGGTGGTCCTTCTCTTGCATGCTCTTGGATTTCACCCAAGGCAGATCTGTACCCTCATTGGGAGAGAGAACCATCTATCATCTTCTATCATCTGTGTATTTCTGTACATTGAAACATAAAAACTGAGGGTAGTCATTAGTGCCAGCCATTCAGGTAGTGGGGGCAACCTGGAAAAATGTCCTTATGGCTGCTTTTTCCTTCTCCCCCATATATGAGGAACCTGGACCAGTTCCTCATTGCCTACACATTTACTGACCTACTGGCCTTATACCCCCAGTACAACACTTACAGGATACTGGCTGGAGTCTCCTAACCTAGCAACTTCTTCCTTGTGGCATGTGATGGCATTTGGGACTGACCTTCCATAGGTGTGGGACAGGAGGCTTGTGAGCCAAAGCACCTCGCTGGGGCAGGGCCCTGACACACAATCACCTGCTGATCAGCACTGCTTTGTTTTTCCGGTAGCAAGGATTCATTTTACAAGATGGACTGGGATGATTGCACTCCTACATTGTTGGGCCTGCCTGCTCCAGCCTGACAGCTTGGCGGGGTCCCGAATTTGGCAACAGTCGTCCTGTAGTGACTGTGGGAGGGTGGGAATGGGAGACAATGCCCTGTTCTTCCATAGGGATGAGGCTGCCTGGGAGGGACCTAAATACACTTGAGGCTGACTGGGTGGACCAGTGGTATGTGAAAGCAGAAGCCCACTGACCGTCTGCCCTGAACCACTGAACCATTGGACTATTTGTTTTTGTTTTCAGTGTTAAAAAAATATTACAAAAATGTTGTGCTGGGGATTGGTGATTTAACCCTTGAGGAGCCCATTTAACACCTTGTTGGATGACTGTGATGTTTACCTCTAGTTCTGCAGTGGTAGCAGTATCCACTGATATCTTTTAAAAGACAACTGGGGCAGAAGTGATGCTTATGCTGTGAAATAGGTCAAACGTGATGCGACACCTTATCTGTTTAGCTGTAAACCCCACCACTCCTCCTCGACCTCCGTATTGATTATCTGGCAGGTTTAGAATGCTGCTGAAACCTCTGTCTGTCGCCTCACATCATCGCATTAAGGAGGAGGCATGGCCCTATGTCCTTTCAGCTCAAAGGATCTCATTATTGTATCTCATTTCTGCAACCCAGGAAAAGAGAGAGGGCCATCTTAATGCACAGATGGCCTGCGATTTACGTCAGGAGCCATGGGATTAGGGACTGTCCCAGCAGAGAAAGCTCACTGGCCTTTCTTTTATTGAACTGTCTGCAAATGATGTGTAGTCAAAACCCTGGCCACCTGTGGCCATTAAACATCCAGTGGTGCTTTTTGCAGGACTAACACCCACATCCTGAGCACATTCAAGGTGGGAGGGGTGTGTGTGTGTGTGTGCAGGTGGAAATACACTCCAGCTTCCTAAATCCCACTTCCTGACTCCAATGCAAGAAAGAGGCATTACCTCCTTCCTGCCCTCAGTTTTCCATAATGTTATTAAACTGTAGGAAATCAAACAGTTTCTGCATGTTGTCCCAGAGCTGGGAATTTTTCCACTGTGAATTCAGAAGCTCCAAACATGTCATTCTGGTTTGTGAAGCGCCTGGGAACAGCGCTTATCACCTTGAGAAGAAATCTTTAGTTCCGCAGGCATTTTAATGAGGTTGTAAAATGTCCCAGAATATGCTAAACACCAAAAGATTAGCAAAAAAAAAAAAATTAATGCAATTCTAGGTTTCACCTTAAATCACTTGATTCTGACAATAGCAATGATGCAGCTGTGTCCGGAGTAGGTGCTTCGTGGCACAGGGTGGAAATGTCTGGAAGAGCTACCAAGGCTCAGAGATACCACACTCAGGCTTGGTCTTCCCCTAATTGCCTGACTTCTATTGAGGAATACACAAAATGAGCACTTAAAATTAGACTCTGAGAGCTCTTGCTCTGAGAGACTGTCGATATTTACAGAGAGATGCTTCGGCTCACCCAGACAGTATCTGAGTACATGGCACTTGAATGGCTGAATACATGGAGCACTCTCTTCCCTTTCTCTGCTTAATGAAAAACAAAACGGGGAGAGCCTCATTTTGCTTTTCAGGTTCATTGTGTTCATGTCTTTTCCGGATTCTCACAAACTTGGTTTTGACTTCTCAGAAGCTACTTCACACAGCAGACTCAGCACAATGGTACACACAGGACTAACACTATATGAAACACAAAACAAAAGGGGGAAAAAAAGACTCTTTTTCCCCCCTAAATGTTGTAGGTTTCTGCTTCTCTAATCTCCTGTTTTCTCTGGATTGTCAGATGAAACACTCAGAGCAGACATTGACTGGTTCTGGAAGCAGAGCGGGAGTGCATTGCCTGAAGGCTGAATTGAATTGTAACACAGCTTGATCTTGCCAGGATGGCTAGGTAAAGCAACCCACACAACACCCTCATTTCTTTAACTTTCATCACTAAGGAATCATCATTTTGAAGCTGATGGGCATTAACATCCCAGGTGACTGGCATCTCTTTGTGAATTTTTTATTTTACTCTGCTAGAATAGCAAAGATATCTCTTTGTGATTTTTTTATTTTACTTTGCTAGAATAGCAAGAGTCTGTCTGGAGCAATTTCATGCTTCTCAGGTAGGGCAAGACTCTGTAGGATCTGTATGGTTACAAGCTCAAAGCATCCATAGTGAAGGCTTCTGCCCTCTAATCTTTCTGCACTCAAAGCATTTCTCATCCATCCCTGACCTCTGATCTTCTTGTATCTCTGGCTTTTGCAGGCAGTCAGCTGTCCTCCCTTGCAAAACCTTCCCTGTCTCTGTCTCCCCAGTGATGTGGGGCTGATTCCCACTGCAGGGGATAGAAAGTCTTGCATGTCTGCTTCCCTGCCCCGCTGCATCTGTCACCCTGCACGGGCGTTGTTGGGTGCCTGTGCTGGGAGCAGCCAGAGCACGTGTGTGGTTCATGCCACAGCACCTCCCACCTCTTCCATCTAGACCTACACTTAATAAATGTCTTGTAAGCCTCTGAGTACTTTATAGAGAAGGCTGAATGTTTTTATCTTCCCTCTACATCTCAGATGCTTGCTAAAAGCCCCATCACACAAGGGCCTCATTTTCTATTTTCCTGATGTCCTGTCCATGGTACCATGGTGCAGTCACCAGTTACCTCCCCCCATTTCTTCCACAGCAGGTCCCTGAAAGAGAGAAGATGTTCCCCATCCTGGGAGTGCTCGCTGGTCTATCTGTGAGGTCAGGGCATACAATTCCAACCCTGATTTCCTGGAATAAACCATCCATAAAAGCAGAAGTATCTGACAAATTTGGTCTGGCACAGGCTGTTCATTGCAAATCTTAATGCAAATAAGAGAAATGTCAGTGCTAAAAGAAAAAGAGTATTTAGGAAAAAAAAATCTTGTGCTGTTTTGTGGCATTTGTGCATAAAATAATGAGGCCAAATATATCACCATTGGATTTGAGCCAGATAAGTTCATAACGTCTAATCCAGCTGGTGGATCATGACTCCCTTCATTATTTAAAGCAATGCTGTGGGAAAAGACACACAGCAAAGCTAACAAGATGGTGCTTGAGCTGCCATATTCCTGGCAGCCGAACAAATGCAGCGTGCGTTTTCTCACACCAGCAGGGAGAGGAAAGGAAAACGTGGAGCTAACAAGGAGCCCAGCATTCCCTCACGACACAGGCTGAGCCTCACCCACTGCCATCTCCCCTGCAGTCTGGTTCTGTTCATCTCCAGTGATGGCATTTCCCCGCTCCTCCTTGACCATGGTCCTGGCCCTTGCAAGGTGCTGTGCTGCCCAGCCAGGAGCTGTGCTGGAGCAGAGTGGTCCATGCAGCTCTCCAGCCTGCCCCTTCGATACTGGGAGACAGGTGGCAAGCATCTACCTTGCAATGTTTCCCCTGGTTGCCCACTGGTTGGCAGCTCAGGGATGGAGCCACTGTTGGTAACTTTGCATGGATTGGCCCTTCAGTGACATATTTTTACCTCCTAATTCACCCGGTCTCCCATGCAAACACTCTGGGTCATGTGTCAGTGTGGAGATCACGTCTTGGTTGCATTCTAAGGTCTGCAGTACCCTCAGCCATCTCCTCCTCTCCTGGATTCCATTCCCCTCCTGCACTCTTGTCTCCTTGCCTGAGCCTATCCTCCCCGACTCAGCTGGTGGGGCCTCACAGTTGTTGGCACTGCTGACTTGGGAATGGTTTATAGACCCCACCACAAGCCTGTCCCTGCACACGGCCCCTCTGCTCGTCTGCTGCTGATCCTCAGGGGACACCTCCCAGGAGCTGGTGGATGTTGCCTCAGGGTGGTTGACAGGTCCGTGTCCCCAAAGAGCCTCCAGCAAGTTTCAGCCCCAGAAGGTGTTTTGCTGCCTTGTGTTTAAGATGATGTTTTTCAGTCTGTGAGCACAGTGGGTCCAGCACAACTTCCACAGCAGGGAGGACACAAGGGCTCTGCATAACTCAGGATGTACTTGGCTCAGAGGCAGCCACGTGTGTGTGTCTGCATCGTTCTGTATGATTGTGGGAAGACTGATCGGGGTGCACTGGCATCGGCATGCACAATTCTGCTTCTCCTCCTCCTCCATACTTAGGTCTTTCAGCTCTTCTTTGCCTGTTTTGGAGGCAGCTTTCTGTGGAAAAAAATAAGACACCCTTGCTTCATTACTCATGATATACAGCCACGGGGGCAAAGCATTATTTATTTTTCTAGACAAAATTAAGAAAGATAACCCAGTCACAACATCTGTTTTCTTTTTGAGGTTCATTTTCTAGGAACATTGATTCTTGTCTTGGAAAGCTCACTGGGCACCTCAGAGAGCATGGCACTTGTCACTGTGGTCCTTAATTGATGCATCAACAGGACTGCCACGTATCTCCAGCATCTCCCAAATATATGAGATATGCAGATACAAACAAAAGCTCAAGGCACAATGAAAAGTACAAAAATATGATTAAGTAACTTCCCTGCAAATCAATTTTCACCTAATTTTTTCCTCTTCTGTCTCAATCTGACAAGCTCCTCTGTCATCCATTCAGGCTTCCAAGAAAAAAAGCAGGACAAGGCAGACATTACCTTGTATGGTGGGAAAACAGATCTCTCTTTGTATTGTAGGTGATTTTTCCAGTTCTCTCTCACATAAGAAAGGAATATGACATCGTCACGTATTTGTACATCAGCATCTGAGTCTTGGAGGACTCAAACAAGAGGAGATACAGAGCAGGAATCAGAAATAGCTTTATTGTAGCGCTGGATGTTTCAGCAGAGGAAGGACAAAAGAGGTAAAAAAGAGCTCATTAACACCCAAAAATAGGTGTGGTGATTTCACAGTGTACTCAACAGCTGCTTGGGGATGATTTCCTTGGAGGGCAAACATTGACTGCCTGCAGGCAGAGATCGGGAGGCAATCCTTTTGGGCAAAGAGATTTTGGGCAAAGGGAACAGGGGCTGGGTCTGGATTGTGGGGAGAGTGGAAGGGGCAGAGATACTGAGTGGCAGAGCCCTGAGGCTTGGGATGCTGAACATCTGCCTGTGCACCGGCTCTGGCACTACATTTGCTGCTGGTTCTGCACCTCTGCTGAGTACCTTGTGAAACCAACTGGCGACTCTTGACAGGCTGCTGCTTTCCTCAGGCTCTCAAATCTCAAGGTGCACACACTTTGAGGTCTCTCAAGACAATCACCAAACCCCTTTGTTTGCTTGCTTGTCCAGGTACCATCCATGGATATGTGGGTGCCCAAACACTGCTGCTGATCCTTGTGCAAGGCAGGGAAACCTCTGCAGAGCATGTGCACATTTGCTCCCCAGGTCTAGTCTAAAAGCCCTTTCCCAGAAAAAAGGTGAGCACAGCAAATGCCTGCTTGCTGAGCCAAAAAGCAGCACCTCTCTGGGTGACACTCTCCCTTGCAGACGTCTGTGAGTGCCACTTTCCTCTCTGCTTCCAGCCAGCATGAAAAACTGCCTCTGTCTTTCTTCATTACAGTGTTCTCCCTCCGTCTCCTCATTTCTAGAGCGAAGAAAAGCAATGCCATTGACCATTCCTGACAAGTGGCGGCTGCTCGCTGCTGAAGGCTTGGTGTGGAGCAGTTTCAATTCCCCATGCCAAGGCTGGCTGTGGCTGAGTCTTGGGCTGTGCTTTTGGAAAAGTGAGGTGCTTGTGCGTGCATGGTGGGGTGATGAACATACCAGAGATGGTTGGGATGGTTGCCACAGCATCACCTCTGCAGTTCACGTGCAGATTTATACAAGTGCAATCTTTCTACCTTCTAACCTTTCTAAGGCCACTTTGGGGTTTTCCTTGAGGGAAACCCATCAGGTTTTGCCCTTCTGCTGCTTTGCACGTAGCCCTGTGGGCATGGGATGAGGCCAGGGAGGGGGATACAGCAGGGAGCAGGGGCAGTGGCAGGCAAAGGGCCAGGGAAAGGGCCATGAGCACACGAGATGTTACTGAACTGCAGGGGGAAAAGCCAAGAGGCTTCCAGAGCTGCCCCCATACGAAAGTATGTTTTATACGTACGTATAATATATATTTATAATACACATAAAAAAAGCATGTTTTGTATTTCTGGACACTAGCTGAATGTTAAAAAGTTGTGCAAAGTGACAGCAGCTGCCCAAACACCAACTCTCCCGCTGCCCCTCCAGAGAAAAGCACAGTCCGACACAAGTTCGGGCATCCCTACGCTCTCTGCGCCCCCGGGAAAGAGCTGCGTGCGGGGGTCGACCCAGGCTGCCCTTGCCCGAGGAGGGT
>WAAG01022005.1:0-23959 GCA_013390105.1 Tichodroma muraria
TGTCTCTGCCCATGGCAGCAGGGTTGTGACCTAAGGTCCCTTTGGACACAGACCGTTCTGTGTTCTGTGATTTTGTACAAGTTCTCGTGCACTGACCAGTTATTTTAGAAGAACAGAATTTGGTTTAAAACCATCAAAGGGTTCTATTGCCTTGTGTGAGTTGTCATTCCACTGTTGACTTAAAAACGTAAATACAGTACTCAAAGCTTTTTGAAATGTTGATGAATGTGTTGTTTTTAAACAACTTTCTGAGTAAGCTGTAGGCAATCAAATATGGTTTTTGTAATTTCTGTCTAAGGACACTAATTATTCTCTCAGTATTTTCAAGATACTGTCTGAGGTTTCCATTGTTACAATTTAATTTCAGTGAATTAGTGGGAATACAACTAAATACATTTTGGTACAGTGTTTTTCCACCTGTCTTTTGTGGAGCTTACAAATTTGGTGATTACAGAAAGATAGTGGGTATGTTAAAACATGTTCAGGTCACAAGAGGTTTTAAAATAGATGCTTAGTGCTTGAAAAATAGAATAATGGATAAAACAGGGTAGCTGTAAATTAATACTGCATTGCATTGTAGGTATTTGTTCCAAAGACAATTCAATAATTTTGTCATGTATTTTATTAAGCAAAGCTACTGTAACAATCTATCATAAATGTGTTTATTGTTCTCATATTTATCTTCATGAAGTATAAATTATGTAGTTGAAATGGCAGTATCTAGAAAGAAATTTAGATTAAAAGCTAGATGTCTGTGAATATAAACCTGTTTTTCAGGTCTCTTAGATGAAAAAGTATTTATGAAAAATACAGAAAGTGTATTTGCAAGTTCACAACTCTATTGGCACAGCCCAGTCTGAGCTAATAGCTTTCGTTATTTACATTTCTGAAGAATGAAACTTCAAAAAAGTGCAGCAAAGAGAGAAGTACTGTGCTGTGCTTAAGGGTGGATTCCTATTTAATATGAACCCTGTACTTCATATCTCCTGTGCTGGTTTGTGCAAATGCAACAGCTTTGTGTTCTGTGCTTACTCAAAGAGAATGGGGACTGCTGCATGCCTGGGTCAGCTTTGCCAGGTGGCTGCTCCCCCTTGCAGATTGCCTGAATTTTGTTCTGGGGATGATCTAAGGCAGTCTTCCGGCTCTTTGGGCTTTCCACTGGAAGTGTTTTTCTGTGAAGGTAATAATTCATTGTACAAACTTTTCTGCCCTCCACACCAAAGTCTGTCGCGGAACTGAACAGTCTCATCCCATGGCGCTGAAAGGAACGTTTTGGACTGTATCCAGAGCAGTTGCTGATGCTGAGGATAAAACCTGGAAGCATGAGAGGAAGTAATCTAAGCCTTGTATTACTAATATTAGTATAAAGATTGAACTTCCCTTAGCCCCTGCTTCCCCAGGGTTAGAAATGAGTAGATTGCCATTCAAGACATGGAGTCAGTATCTCAGAAGCTTCCTGTGTTGTCCGTACTGAATGATGACTGATAATGAACACTTTCAGTCATCTTAAAATATTCTTATCTTTCTGTAGATTTGGGGAGGATGGGTTTGTAGAAGGGAAGGATGGATTTTCAGTCAATAAAATACAGACAGGCAACTAAGTATTCAGGGGTTCAGTGTGCTGGTCTGTGAGGGTCTGAAGTAAAAGGATATTCAGATATCTTCTAAGGTGATGTCCTAGATTGATAGAATGCAGAAGTTTGCCCCTTTTTTAGTCTTCTCTGTGTGATAACTATTCCTTATGAGGTTGATTTTGCCATGTGAACATAAAAAACAGCTGACTTGCTTTGTTGCTTGAGGATTAAAATTTTGATTTGGGGATTCCAAGGTAATTACTTTAAAAAAAAAATTGTAGTAGTGTGTGGATACTGAATGGTAGATTGATAGGGTATTGTACGAGGTATCATGGTATAGATGAACTTGAGCCTCACACCACTGCAGCAATTATGATTTGCCATCATCTGTACATGGAAAAGACTTTCAATCATCAGTGCTCTCTAACTTTTAGGGGAAAAAAAATAGATGTTTTATGATATGTTTGTGCTAATGCTGGAATTTTGTCAAGGGCGGAGGTCTGGTCTTGATTCACTTTTCTAGTGCTTTTATTCGGGATTTTTCAAAATGTTCTTTTGTGAAGAATTCCGCTTCTTGGTTTCTTAAATATCTGTTGCTATTCATTAGCATTAGAAAAAAAAAAATGCTCCTGAATTCAAATTCAACCAGTTTGTATTGAATTTTGAAGGTACAGGCATAATATAAATGCTTTAAATATTTTTGTGTGTGAACTGGACACCTACTCAGCATCCCTTTGAAGTCACTTGTGTGAGCAAAAATTAGGGAACCAGTATTTTAAAGTAAAAGATGAAATTAGGTTTATAGAAAGCAGTGGTTCAGGCTTTTAATAAGGTGGTTTTGAGAAAGTAGAACTTAAAAATGTTAACAATTGGCCAGGTAGTTAATATTTTTGTCACTGCTAATGAAATTAATTGATTTTGAGTTGAATTCTGTTTTCCTATATAAGAAAACAAAACTTACTTTAAAAGGTTGAGGATAATTGTTTTGTATTCTTATAAATATACAATAGGGGAGAAAAAGCACCTCACAACAAAGTAGTTGAATCTCCCTTTACACTTGATTCTTTACCAGTCCCCATCTCAACTCTGGTGCTGTTTTCTGGGTAAAGTTCAGGATAATAGTCTGTTCAAAATCCAAAGTCACCTGATCTGTAATAGTTTGTAGCTATTTGTGCACTACATTTAGACTTATTTTGCAAACTCAGTGTTGAACAGTAAACTGCTGTTTAATTATGGAAATCATTAATTGCATTAAATTGTATGCAAATTCTGACAGTACATCTTTAAAGTTGTGATTTAGTTGTGTTTTGTAGAACAGTAAATTGTTTGTTAATTTGCAGAGTTGATTATATGACCTAACAAATTTACTATTGTCTAAGAAGTTTATTTTGGTAGAACAGAATTTTAAATAATCTCAAGTATTTTTATTTGATTAGAGTATGATTTACTTATAGGGTAGACT
The DNA here is from genome assembly GCA_013390105.1 of Tichodroma muraria. Taxonomy (NCBI): domain Eukaryota; kingdom Metazoa; phylum Chordata; class Aves; order Passeriformes; family Sittidae; genus Tichodroma; species Tichodroma muraria. The sequence goes on from WAAG01022005.1 coordinate 3,037, forward strand.
ATAAGTGGGACAAATACTAAGTTATCCAAATTGGAGCTGAAATCCATGTAGGCTTTATCAGCACTTAAAAGAGTTTCGTAATATTATTTTTGATACTTTCTTGATTTTTAGAATGTGTATGCCCTGCAGGCTCTGTTAAAACTGCACGTAATTGTCTTCAGTTTTTCCTTTTTTTTTTTCTTCTTTTCTATTTACCTCAGGAAACCCACTGAGCAAAAAGCATCAAGAATATTAAATTTCATTACAATAAGTACCTACCTGCTTTGCCTCCAAGGCTGTTCTTACATTCACATTTTGTAGGACATAACCTTTGCTGAGTAGTATTTGAATTATTGCTTCCATTTTATAGGGCAAATAACTGAATGCTTTATTTGATATTAGTTTACTCTTACCAAGTGTGGATAGGACTAGCCAGAAGAATGTAAGCCTAGGACACTGCTGCTTATTTGCAGGTTATTTTAAGCCCTTGTAGAGTCCATAGTTCATCTGAGGCGAAAACTTCTTTTTGTGAAAATGGCATTTCAGGAAAGTCGTGTGAATATATTCATAAACATGTTTAATTCATAGGAAAAATATGAGAGAGAGTTGGTGCAGAATTAATCTGCACGATTAAAATAAGGTGTCTTCCTAAAGCATCAATCGAATATCTAAGCGATTGAAAATTGGGAAATTCTTGTCACCTTGCTGAATGGCACTGCTTTGTACCAACAGAGAAAGTAAAATTTTGAGGGGAGAAAAGTTAAAATACTTTCATGAACACTTCAGAACTACTGGCTTTATGTGAATAAGCAATGGGCCTATTTCTAAAAAATCATTTTTCCAAAGTAATTACTGAATATGAGTCTATATGTCTAATAAATGCATTAATTATATTTTTTAATAGTAATTACTGAATATGAGTCTATATGTCTAATAAATGCTGGTGTTATATTGTTTACAGCACGTTTAAAAAAGGTGCTTTCTCCCTACACTGCAGTGAACTTGTGGGAATCAGGATTAATGGTTGCAGAAGGGCTGTTGTCTGGTGTGGCATTCTAGAATTCCAATTTTAGCTAAAATGGAAAGCCCTCCGCATTTTCAAAGCTGCTGCTCTTGTTTGCTCTCGAAACAAACCAAACCCAAAAAAGCTACGTAATAACCAGTGTTCTGCTTACTAGAATTTTTAACTTAAGAAAGTGTAAATATATAAAATATTATGTGGATTATGTATAATATATATTAGTATTGTTATTATACATATGCATACATACAAATACATATATATATATGTATGTTTGTATATGTATATATGCACATATAAAGCTAAACTGTTTCTCCTATGAGTAATAGCTGAGGGAACTCAGACTATTTATTTTTGAGAAAAGAAGGTTCAGGGCGGACCTCTATTGGTCTCTACAACTTCCTGCCAGGAGGGCGTAGCGTGGTGGGGTGCTTCTCTTCTCCCAGGTAGCAAGTGGCAGGACAAGAGGACGTGGCCTCAAGTTGCACCAGGGGAAGTTTAGATTATGTATCAGGAGAAATGTCTTCACTGGAAGGGTAAGCATGCGTGACAGGCTGCCCAGTGGAGTGGTGGAAGAACCATCCCCGGCAACGTTGAAAATGTGTGGATGTGGTACACACAGGGACATGCTTTGGTAGTGGACACGGTGCTGTTAATAGTTATACTCGGTGATCTCGGAGGTCTTGTCCAACCTAAAGCGTTCTATGATTCTATATATTACATGTATAATATGTATATTTGTTTGTGGTTTATGAAGAACTGGAGTTTTGCCCACAAAAAGGCACAGAAGTAACTGTGCAACCCTGCATCCAATTAATTTGCCACTATTAACATTTGCCTAAAAGAAATCAATATGATTTAGTTTGTCAAAGAACTTCAGATCTTTACTGAACAAATGCTTCTGAATTTGAAAATAGTCCTTTCAATTAGATTTCTCATGACATTTTTGTAGTACTACAGAAAAAAAAAAGTTCTTAATTATTTAAGAAGACTGGCCTTGAAGTTCTCAAATACTTTTGAGCTTTTTCATTTTAATGCAGGGAATGGGATGTTAAGGCTTAAACAAAGATGTCTTCTGCCACAACTATTGATAAAAGTATCCATTATTTTTAACTGTTAGAGAAAACTTTAAATCATTCAGTAGCTTCTTTTTATATAGTCTGTAATTATGTAATATTATTAGCTTTGTAATTATGCTGGCGCCAATAAATCCTCAATTTTTGTGGCTAAGAATAAAACCCTCTTCCTGGATTTTGAAGTTAATTCACAGATTGTGTCTTCTAGGGACTGATACAGGGGAAATGACCTGTAACTGCTGACCCTTTCTGCTCCAAGGTTATCATATGCCCCAAGAGGATGGCTCCTTTGTTTGTTGCCTTCACAGTCCGTTTTGGACACGTAGTGCAGTTTGGATTGCCAAGCAAAAGTTCTTTGGGTCTGTTGAAGACTTTATCACGTTCTGTTGACTGGCAGGGCTGGGTATGCTGCTGTGGAATGCTGTTCAGAGCAATTGGAGTGCGGGTGTTGAGGGCAGCTGCGAGTCGGGATTGTCCCCTGGTTCTAACAGGCCCTGCCACGCTGCTTCGGCTTCTCAACCCTTTATGGCTAAAGAGATCTGGGGGTCTTGGCAACACTTTTATGTAGATGACAGAGGGGGATTACTTGCGATAGATTAAGGCGGCTGAAATGCAAAGGGGTTTATTGTTGCTGTTATTTTCCGAATAGGATAAGACTGGATATTGTTTTGTATAACTTTAATCAAACAGAGTGCATCTAAGTAGCAGAGAAACTGCTGTATGCTCATAAGCAATGGTGAAAAAGCGAATATCTCTGTATTAGATCTAGATGTTTAGGCCATAAGATAACTTGTACCAGATTCACTGAAAGCTAGCATTGTATTCATTTGACTGAATGCCAATTACTTTGTTTAGCAATCTTTTGATTGAGTTTAGGCCAGTCAGCTGTTGAAATGTTTGGGGTTAGTTTGAGAAATAATAATTTATTAATTCAGTGCTACTATGTCTTAATTAAGCATTGAGAACTGGAAAGGTATATCATCGTAAAAGTCTAGATTCTTATAAGGTCAGCAGTTTTCCAGTACACAGTAATAAATGCAATTCCTGAAGGTCAACATTAATATGGTTCAAGAATTACATCTTCAAACTATATTAGACACAGTCAATATTATTTTTTTTGTCCATAGTGACAAAATTAAATGCATTTAAATGCATTGCTTGCATCTAAATATTTTATGTTCATCATGGACTGGAATTTAAAATGCTTATGGTGAATCATTATTTTGCTTTTTTATTAGTATGGAGGAAAAAAGTAAATAATGAGTATGTCTTGTAAGCAATTTCACAGATTTTCTGCTGACCTAGTATAGCAAAGTTGTTAAATTTCTCATCACCTCATGAAACCAGGTCATCTAGGTAGATGTGCTCATTTCACTTTTTCAAACAAAAAAATCTTTTTTTTTAATAGATGAGCTATGGGCTCCAAGGGTGAGGAGAAAGTAATCTAGCAATACTTCTCTGCAAAGACCTTCTTTGTTTTGAATGTCTGAGTGAATTCTGAATTACTTAGATTTCTTGCACTGTAAATCATTCTGTTCCTTAATGATGATACAGCATAACCTTCCTGTCTTTGATCATGCATGCAATGAAAGAACTTTCTCAATTTTGTAATATGCAAAAATGTGAGATTTTTAGGATACAACTTAAGATACGGCTTTTTTCCAGAAGAAATTACATTCCTAATGAATGTTATCCTGTTTCCATATCTGTCTGTACAAGAATGTACTGATTTAGAAATGCTCCTGAATTACTGCTTCTGTGGTGGATGTATCTCAATTATGCCTCCTCAATTTTGGCCTTGGCTGGCTTTCTGCAAAGTTTTGTTCTGTCATCTTCTTAGTCTAGTATTGCTGCTCCCATGAACAAATTGACTTGGATGAAAAAAATTAATCTCTGTATGGTACGTGTGATTTACATGTCTCAAAAAGTCTGTTATTCTGGCTCATGTTTTGAAGCTATGTAGTTATCTCTCTAAAAGTCAATATAGTTGTTAGTACTTGATATGCTTCTTAAAAATTATCCTGAAGCTGATTTTTTCCAAGTTTAGACTAAAATCAGAGATAATATGATTATTTATATATTTATGATCTTCTCTCCCATGTGCAATCAGATGCTTGGAAAACATCTGCTCCTACTCAGGTTTTTGATTCCTACTCAGGTTTTTGATCTCAACAATTTTCTAACTAATACTTTGGTGCAACAAATTCATCTTGTTTGTTCTTATTGTTGCTTTTTCATCTAAAAGCCATTACAATTTATGTTCATACCAATTCTCCATCTTTTTCCAAAGATCAATCTTCAGTGCCAGCAATGGTGCAAAAAATTGTTTGTTATCCATTTTGAAACTCCTGTGTATGTTTTACAAATGTAAAAATCCTCTTCACCATCTTAAGGACTTTAAGGTTATAAAATCAAGCAGTTTGTAATGAGAAGAACTAACTTTTAGTCTGGATGGTGCTTGTAGTGATTAATGTGCTCTTTGTGCATGCATTATCTTAATTCTGTGTGAGATACTATTTTTGTTTGCTAAAATGCTGTGCTTTTTTTCCACAGTATTTGGCTTGCAGGAAATAGCTTTCTGTGAATTTCATGCTGAGTCAGAGAAAGATACAGCAAACGTTTGCACAAAATTGCTTTCTTGTGCCCAGTTTGCCAGTTTGTAGGACTTTTGATATTTTTCTATCCCTTTCAATATCAGAGCAATCTCAATCTTGTTCAGTCACTGCAAACCATCTCACCTGAGAAATAATAAATATATGAAAGGTTCTACAGACAAGCTCCTGAGATCTTCCTAGTGTCATGTAAACTTGTAAATTAGATAATTTGAAGCAGAGGAGTGCAGCAATGTAACAAAAAAAAAAGTATTTTGTCATGTAATGCATGCCCAGAAAAGGTGTTGAACTGAGGGAATTCACAGTGAGCTGATTCACATTTCCTAAATTTGGAGGTTTTGATTTGGTAATATTTCTGTCTTTATATGCAAAAGTGTGTATCTCTATGCAGTGTATGCATAAAGAAGGATAAATATTATGATTCTATGGAAGTTAATAAAAATTGGCTATTTAGTGAGATCAGGATTTGTGTCCATAGCCTCACATCTTTTCTTGTAATACCACTTACTCAAAACTTAAAAGTATCCTTCATATGAAGAAGTTTTTTGGAGGAAGGAAAGTGGTGACATTTGTTTTGTCAAAATGGAGTTTATTCCTTGTGTCATAATTTCTTCCTGAATTTACTGTTTCCGATGTCTGTTAAATGAAATTTAGGAAGCGTCCCCTCCACTGTCCTATGTCTACCATGTGCATAGGTAAATTGTGGTGTGCTTTGTGCGGTGTTACCTCTTCTGTCTCACCCAGCAGAGGGTGGCTGGAGAGACCCTGCCTGCTCCTGGGCTCTTCTCTGAACAGAAACTTGGTAGGAAGTGGGGTTGTAGCTATGCTGTCTTGGGAAATCTTTTAGAGGGAAATCGTAACATTGGCAAATGTTGAAGATGTGAGCAAAACCTGTTTCACTACATAATGTGTTGGCTGATTGAGTGAGCTCTTCAGAGCTGTAGCTTGCAGGAGGTGCACGTGAGGGTCAGAGAGCACTGTGGCATGGAGGGTGAACAGTAGAAGCAACATGCAGGTGTCTTTTGGAGCTACAGGCACCAATGCCCAGGGAGAGGAAGTGATGAATAGTAGGAAAACTGTTCATGAAACTGTTTTATTCCTTAATATCAATGTTCTTTTCATGAATGTTTCCACATGCTTGTTCATTTTGGAGCCTCTTTCATATTTTGATTTCACCTCCATGCTTTGTGTATGTGTGTGTGTTATACCCCATTCCTGTTGTTCTGATTTTCGAAATATACTTCCTCAACTTCCCCTTGGTTTACTTTTCAAAAATGTAAAAAATTGCAACATGGTAGGTGATTTGGTATTCTACTGGTGACACGTGATTTGTCATTAACTGGGAAAGGCAGCTTCTCAACAGCAATTATGCCTAAAATTTGCTGTAAATCCATTAAATCTTGGGGAGAAGATCTTGCCTATTGAAACTTTATTTCCTTTTCCATAGCATCTTTTCCCACAGAGTGTAACTGTCTTTAGAGTGGGAAAGAAAAATTACACCAGCAAGTATGGGTAGTAAAATCTAGTATATGTGTTCAGACACTACCCTATTAGATGTCTGTGTAGATAGTTGACAGTTTTTACTACCTTCTATCTTCAGTCTTCAGATTTTGTGCAGTAAAAAGGTGAAGACTTAAATTTTTTAGGGAAAGGTTAAGGAGAAACAGGGAAGAAGTCATTAAAATAGTAAAATGTACGGTACAAATACCACATATGCAAGTGGAGAACATGGTATGAGGAACTCTAGTTGATCCCAAGATTTTTAAAGCTTGGTAAACTATGCGCATGTTATTTCAGCTGGGAAGTCCTGAGATTCCTTCTGTCTAATTTGAGGATGTGGATTGAGGACTACCGCTTTGACGGATTCCGGTTCGATGGTGTTACGTCCATGTTGTATCACCACCACGGCATTGGTAAGAGATTTGTCAGCTCTGGTCTCAGCACTCCTGTTGCAGCTCTGGTGCTGTGGAAATAGTGCTGTGAAGTTCATTGTTTCTCAGGGAGGGAAAGGGGGTTTAGCACAGGAGCTAGAGGGGCTTATTGGTAGAGCTTGAAACTAGATGGGAGGGGGAAAGGGACAAAACCAGGCTTGCTAGTAATGAACAATGGGATGGCATGCACAAAACTTGAGGACAGAACCACTGGGAAGATCCCTAGGTCTGCTCCACAAGGTGTCAGCTACAAGAAACCACGCTGGAAGTGTTTCTGTACCAGCACATGCAGCATGAGGAGCAAACAAGAGGAACTCGGAGTCCCAGTCCCAGGGATTTGACTTCATGGCACAAGCAAAACTGGTGGGATGAGTCCTGTGGCTGGAGTTCCGCAGTGGGTGGTTGGATGGGAGCACGAGGCAGCTGGCACAAACAGGTTCAGAAAATTCCTAAAGCACCAGGGTGTGATGCTGGGGGGTGGTCCTGTACAAGGCCAGGAGTTGGACTCAGTGATCCTGATGGATCTCTTCCAGCTCAGGATTTTCTGTGAAAGATCAAAAAATTCCAGATTTGCTACTTTTCTTGCTTTGTTGCTATGAGGATAGATGGAAAATCACTAATATGTTTTGTGCTTATAAAATGAAATATGTGAAATACCTGTGTCTTCTAAATAAAACTTGACTGTGGCTTTTAAAAATTCTTGTTTTAAAAATAGAAATGTTCTTCTTATTAGGCACAGGGTTCAGTGGAGATTACAATGAGTATTTTGGCCTACACGTGGATGAAGATGCTTTGTGTTACCTGATGCTGGCCAATCACATGATTAATACCTTGCACCCAGAATGCATAACCATAGCAGAGGTAAGATAATTTTGCCATCTTCAGTGGCATCAATATTGATTCGCTTGCTTTAGGATGTGAATTTCCTGTTAATTATCAAGTCACGATATTCAGGTACTGAAGCAATGACATGAGCTGAAAAATATTAATTAGTGGACAGACTTTGCCTGGTGGGAAAAAACAACCTGAGTATGCAGTCTGGGAATTTTCTCTGTATTAATAGATTATTAATTAATGTGGTGATTTCCTTTTCTTTTTTTTTTCCTTTATCACCTTGAACTTGTAATGAGAATTGTTTTTATTAGTTTATTGCTTGTGCATGATAGCCATTTGTCAGTAGTGCTCTGTGGTGCTAAAGATCAACAGCCCTAATGATGTTTTGCATATTTTGAATTCTATTGGTATATCTGATGATTACCCTACAAATTAAATGCAATAAACTTTTAAATTTTGAATATATAGGCTAATTTAAATTTATTATTAAGTTTCTTCAGGTTTCTAAATGAGTAAATAGACTATATTACTTGAGTTGATTGAGATCAATTTTTTTGACTGAAAAATGTTTCTGGCACATGGAGCTTCTAAGAGTATGAAACAACAGAGCATTCAAAATTCTATGAATATTTTCACTGATATTTTGGCTTTTTCCAGAAGAAAAGTAATTTAAACATTGAGGATTTTTTCTGTTATTATGTTTAAATAATTAATTTTTGTTTAAAAGAAAAAGTGGGATCTATCTAATATCATTAGGAACTATATGGATTTCTAATAAAGGGGTTTGTCATGCCTAAGGGTTCTCTATTTATCTTTAGGAAGCAAAATACTGCTTAACTTCATTTCTTACTTACAGTAAAATTTTCTATCGTAGACAGCCACTGCTAAGAGCTAAATGACAAGCTACCAAAACAGCGTCTGGGGAGCTATCAGTAGCAAACTTGAGGTGGTTTCATTGAGCTATAGGCTCTGAAATTAAATCAATTAATTTTCTAGGTAGTCCCAGACTACAGGCATTCCTACCAAAGAAATTCTGAGTTTAGTTGTTTTGTATTTCCTGCCCTAAGAGTTCTTTTTTTTTTTTTGAAGAAGTTGCGTCTTCGGTTCCTCTTGCTCAAGTTGAGAGCTGCTTCTTTTTCAGTACATAATTTTCTGCCTTGGGAAGTCACTGTATGAATCATAGAATTGATCAATGTGCTTCATGGTTAAAGGAGAATTTCAGAAGGGGAAACTATTGACATAATTGAAAATTGCAAAAGGCAGTGAAGAATGTCTGCTTGCCTATAGAATCAGTGCCATGTAAGAAAAATGTTTTTCTCTGGCTATAACTAATTATAATATATTCCCTAATTAATGTAATTAATTAATGATTTTACACCTTTTTAATGTTCTGTATATTCACTGTCTTAGAATTTGGTAATTTTTTAGGTGTTACTGAGTATACACTTATTTTTCATTTTGGTCTTCTAAATAAAGCGGTGATTAAAGTTCTTTGTAATGGGAAGAAAAAATGTTAAGTAAAATTATGTCATGCCTGAAGTATTATGAACACAAACAGGCAAAGGAAAAGTATGCTGTGGTTTCTGTTTTTATATGCAGCTCTTTTCTTTTCAAACCTGGTCTGAACAACTGCTTTGAAATTAGCCTGTTTAATCATGGTGTAATAGAATGGCCTGGATGGGTTGGAAGGGGCCTTAAAGATCATCAAGATCCAACTCCCTGCAATGAACAGGGACACTTCCACTAGACCAGGTTGCTCAGAGCCCCATCAGACCTGGCCTTGAACAGGGATGGGGCATCCACAGCTTCTCTGGACAACCTGTGCCAGTATCTCACCACCCTCACAGTACAGACTTTCTTCCTAATATTTTACCTAAACCTACTCTCTTCCTATTTGAAGACATTCCCCCTTGTCCTGTCAATACACATCCTAGCAAAAAGTCCTCTCTGTCATTCCTGTGGGCTCCTTTCATGTACTGGAAGGCCACAATTAGGTCACCATGAAGGCTTTTTTCCTCAGGCTGAACAATCCCAAGTCTCACAGCCTTTCCTCATAGCAGAGGTGCTCCATCCCTCATCATGTTCATGGCCCTGCTCTGGCCTGGCTCCAGCAGGTCCCTGTCCTTCCTGTGCTGGGCCCCAGAGCTGGATGCAGCCCTGCAGGTGGGGTCTCAGCAGAGTGGGGAGAGGGGCAGAATCCTCTCTCTTCTCTCTTCTCTCTCTCTCTCTCTCTCTCTCTCTCTCTCTCTCTCTCTCTCTCTCTCTCCCTCCCTCTCTCTCTTTCTCTCTCTCTCTCTCTCCTGCTGCTTACTTTGGATACAGCCCAGAACAGATTTGGGTTTCTGGGCTGCAAGAGCACACTGACAGCTCATGTCCAGCCTCTCACCCACCTGCACCCCAAGTCCTTCCCCGCAGGGCTGCTCTGCATCTGTTCGTCCCCAGATGGGATGGATAACCAGGGTTGTCCCAACCCAGGTGCAAACCCTTGGACTTGTCTTGCTAAACCTCATGACACTCCTATGGGCTCACTTAAACTGGTTCCAATACAGACATCACTGAGAAATGTGATTCCTGTCTGAAGCCAGTATACCTGGCTATATTCCACTGTCAAAACTCCTGAAATTCTGGCAGTGACACCAGCTGTGGAGCAATGTGTGAATAGACTCAGTCCATCCATTTCTTTCAATGTTGCTGCCTTCAACTAGAGTTATAGAGGAGAATAGGGCTTCTGCCTCAGCTTCCCTTACCAACTGTCCTAAGGCCCTTATGTCCTTTTTGATCCCCCTTGGATCACATGTTGTCACTTCATTGCCCCCTATGTGGAGGATATATATGGGTTTTAATCTGAGGGCTGTACCAGGCTACGAAGCTTCCTGGTCAAAGTACATTTGATGGAACATCTACTAAACAAAAAAAAAAAAAGAAAAATCAGAAGTAGATTTTTCTGTTTCTTTTTTTTTTTTTTNNNNTGATTTTTTTTTTTTTTTTTTTTTTTTTTTTTTTTTTGTCCAGTTAAAACTTATAGATATAAATGCTGTCAAATTTGGAATTTTACTTCCCAAAAATCTGGCATTCAATATTAAAGTATATAGATATAATTTTCAATATAAAGTAGATGGGAGCTTCTTTAATCTCAGACCTGGACATTGTCCAGATAGGCATCATGGCATCACAGAAAAAAGCTTTTGTTACATATGGTCATGTTCTGTATCACCTAGAGATCAACAGTCTGTGTCTATCCTTTCTGACTGATATAGGAGAGTTATTGAAATTTTTATCACATCTAAGAGTTTGTCAAGAATTTCCACTTCACCATATGTTTTTTTACAGCGTATGGAATGGGGACACAATTTTCTGTGTGATCCAAAGGCTGCTGACTGAAGGGGGATAATGCCCTCCTTTGATTCCTGGCTTTGCTGTTCACACAGTCTGGGATGTGCTGGCCATCCCTGCTGCCAAGCTAGGCTTTGGCTTAAGCTCGGCTTGCTGCTGGCCCACAGCCCCAGGCCCTTCCTCCCCAGCCTGGCTGGCCTAGCCCATGTGGATGCACGAGGTGGCCCATCCCAGGGTCAGGATTAACTTGGTGACATTCTGACATTGTGTGACATTTCTGCTGATTGATTCCTGCAGCAAGTCCCTCTGGAGGGCAGCCCTGCCTTCCACCCCTGGGATGCCATCCATGAGCTTCCTGGTGATCTGGTTGATCTCCTCCCGTATGTTAGTGTGTGTATGCCTGTATGTGTACATGTGTATGACTTGAAGGGTAAATATCTTTTTCTCTATTCCAGTGCAGCAATTGGATTGAAAACTGGATTGAATCCAGCAAATCAGAATGAGCTTCCTAATTAAGCCTTGGTTCTAGTCAGTATTAATTCCATAAATTCTCTTGTGTAGATGCAAGAGGTTTGTTAATCTATAACCGCTGTCAGTGAGAAGCCATTCCCCCACAAAAGTTAATAAAATTGAGTACTGATGGATATTTTGCAATTGTTGGAGACGTGCATTTTCTGTCAAGATAACTTTAGAAGAGAATACTGTGAGATAAAATTGCCTGACAACACAATGAAATAAATATTTTGAGAACTTGGAATTACAAATTTAAGGATAGTCAGCTTCCATCAATATGAAACTGGAAAATTATTCAGTAAGAGCACGTCACTTTCCAGGACTGGATGGATCAATGGGTTTGGTTTTGGGAAAAGAGATTGTATTTTTCTTCCTTAGTGTGCTTTATATTTAACCTTTTTTATGCCATTCCTTATGCAAAATATCAATAAACAAAATGAAGATTTGATTTGTCTTTTGTTGACTACTTTGCACTTTCTATTGATTACTTGAAGCTCAAGAGAGCTAATTATTTTAAACACTGCATCTACTGAGGTCTCTTCCCATTCAGATATCTACTCTATTAAAATATTCTGAGGTAAAGTATTTGATGAGACAAGTCATAATGCTTTTCTTTGTAACTTTTGCATTTAAACAGCGCATCTGGGTGTAGTAGTAGCTGATTTAAATTTATTCTTTTCATCCTTAAGCTGGTCAATCTGTGAAGCTGTTTATAGATCAGTATTACTATATGGTGGAAAATATGCAGTATTATTTGCAGTGCTGTGGAAATTGTTATGGGGTGTTCTCTCTGTTCCAGGATGTTTCTGGAATGCCAGCTCTCTGTCGGCCTGTCGCAGAGGGAGGAGGGGGTTTTGATTATCGACTTGCCATGGCCATTCCAGATAAGTGGATACAGGTGAGAACTTCTTAAAAAATACGTTCTGCTCTTTTGACTGCGGTGTTTCTCTGTCAGTGCATACACATAAACACTTCTGAATCCTACTGACAAGTTTTGCTTTCTCTTACGTTTATGTGCTATTGAAATAAATTCTGACAGGCTTGAGCACGGGTATTAGAGGCTGAAATGAGAGCTGTCAGATGTTATGTTGGTTTCAGGTGAGGAAGTTCAGGAGCTGGGATTTGCATTCCAGCTGGTAATTGTTTTCTTCATGCAATACACATAAGCTCAATTTCTTTGAAATGACCTGTATCTTGCAACAGCTGTAGAATATGTAATCTATATTGAGTGTGAACAGGTAGATAAAAAGTTCACCATATACATATAAATATAAAAACAAAAGTCACTCCAAAAACATGCAATATGCCCTCCTGACATAGGGCATAGAAATTGACATTGAATATAAATAGACCTGAAAGTTTAAGCAAAGTAAACCTAGGTGAATTACACAAACACCTGCAATTGGTACAGGAGGGGTTTACAAAAAGGAATAAGTCTGTTAATATTGATAAATTCTGACTACAATTAGGATTTTTATCACCTTTTCCTTAATATAGAGAATCTTGAGAAAAGGCGTAAAACACTAAATGATCTGAAAAGGCTTCTACTGAAGTTTTAGAGAATGTTTTTCAGTTAGGTAGAAGATTACATCCATATCCTTTGGGCTGTCATGATGATCTGAAAGCAATAAATGTTTTATATGACCATTAATGCTTCAATAAATATAGTGTGTAGCTAAGAATAATAATTAAAAAATTAGCTTACCTTCAGCATCTTTCAGTTTTGTAACTAGGTGGTAGAGGGCCACTTGAAAAACAGATTTCAAGCCTCTTTTCAGAAGATCAACTTGACAGCTTTTCCAACAGAGACACCATCATTAAAATTTGGAATGTGTAATTTAGACATTTAAGTCCTGGAATACAGTAAGATGCAGTAAGGGCTTAATTTTTTAACAACAAATACCTAATTGTGATGTTTTGTGGGTTTCTTGGTGTTTTGGTAGTTTGTTTTTTTGTTTTGTTCCTTACCACACTTTAGGGCAGGCAAGATGAGCAATTTCTTAGGTAAGCAAAATGCAAGTGGCCAAGTTCATGTTACATGGGAAAAAACCCAGGATTTTACAAGAGCAAAAAATTTACAATCTAATGTAGCAATCTCTGATGTGGTCTGCATCATTTAATTCACAATACTTGGCTAGGAAACATAACTGCTGCAGTAAATTCTGTTCTTTAACTGGAGAAAATTGTAGCCCATGCACATGTACTTGACATGGGAGAGTATGGGACACTGATGGGATGTTGAATGCAAATCAGTTATGATTGGGATTGTATAAGAACTTAGTGTGATGCAGGCAGGAAGCTTCTTTCCAAAGAAATTGCAAATCAGTGGCCATAGCAGAGATGTGGAATTAAAGAGGTGATGCTGGAGTTTGTTACCACATTTCTTAAAGGGAAAAAAAAAAGCTGAGATGATTGGAAGGGAGAAGTTTAGATAAACGGTTTATCAGCTGTTGTCAAACTCTCCTAGACTGCTAACTGTCATAAGTACATACCTTTAATAGGAAATTTTCTAGGCAACTTGCTAAAGTCAGTTTGATAACTGAAGAATATCCAAGAGATTCCATGAACTAGTTCTGAAGAATCCATAAAAGTAAGAAAGTTAAACTGTTTGTCATAGCTGTGGCTGTGCTAGTTCAAATTCAAGATAGATGTAGTATGTAATATGATGCTACACAGGACCTCAGTGTGTTCAGAGCCAGAATTTATAGACTTTAAAAAAAAAATCAACAAAGAAAGGGGGGAAAAAAAGACTCTTTATGAGTATATGGGCAGTTGCAATTGTAATGTTAAATTTTACAGTGTGATATTGGCCATCTTGGTGTTGTTGCCTTTTTATCACTTCTGGTTTTATGTCTATATATTTGTGTATATGCATTTAAGTCGTGGTTATTGATGGAGGTCTACAAAGTGGTATAGAAAAAAAGAACAAACTAACACTGAGATTGAGCTAGATTTAGCAGAGGAAGGAAATAATGTGATATGAGGCAGAAAATTCCTATTAATGGGAATCAATTTAAATTGCTAAAAAATCAGGAGGTAGCACCGCACTGCCCAGTGGCAAAGCTTTATTTGGAAGCTCCCATATGCCAGGGTTGCATTTCCTGATATTGTGAACCAGATAGGTCTGTGCCCACATATTTCTTCCTTGGTTTAGGTGCAGAACTCTCCTGCAGGTCCTATCAATCACATTATCCACTGTATCAGAGGATTCACATAATAAATGGCAAAACCTGTTGTCCATGCTTTCCCAGGGATGTAGAGGAGAAACAAGGCATTCTAGGTATTATATTTATGTGGTAAAATTCAAAAAAGAAAAAAAAACACTCTTTGGATTATCAGAGAAAGCTCATCGATTCAAAACTTGGGAGCGTGAGAATACAGTTCACAATCCATTGGAAATTTGTGTCAAGATAATGTTCCATGTTTTTAGTTAAAGCAACTTTTCAGTGATCTTTCTATTATTTCTGTAGATAATTAAGGAGCTGAAAGATGAAGACTGGAATATGGGCAATATTGTGCATACATTAACAAACAGACGGTGTGAAGAAAAATACATTGCTTATGCAGAGAGTCATGACCAGGTATTTTCAGCTGTTTGTTTGTTAATAACCAAGTAAAAGATCTTGTTTGGAAGTTTGGTGTTTTGTTTGTTAGGGTTTTTTTTTATCTGAGAAAGGAGTTGAGGAGGATGGCAAGATTTCAGAAATGGGTAGATTTGGACTTGGCTCTTTTTTTTTTGTACATCTTTGTTTGTTTTATTTGTGGTTTTTTGGTTTATCTTTTTTTTGTTGTTTCTGTTTGTTTGGGTTTTTTTTGTTTTGCTGTGGTTTTATTCTATGATTCATCATTTAGTAAAAGAATCGTCCCCGGGGTGAGTGGGTAAATTTACATAAATGCTGGCTTTAAATATTGGCTTTCTGTTTTGTTTTGGTTTTAAAAAATGAGTTGTAGCTTCTTGTTTTGCCTGCCATAGAACATAGGAAGGTGCATAATCCATGCTTTTGAAAATCCTGTTTCCATTAAGTAAACTGGAACACTACATCTGATAAGCATAAACAAAATGCCAATATAAGAATATTGCTTGTGACTACTTTTCCCTTCATGAAAGTCCTTCCTCTCTGGAAGGATTGAAAACATCCTCTTTAGAGACCTAAATGAAATATTCTGTAACAGTTTGGTTCAAAGCACAGCAATTGTAATAATTCTGTGTATGGAAAAATGAAAAAGTAATGATGAGTTTGGATAGCACTGATCTCCCACAATCTTTTTAATCCTTGTTTCTGAAGAGTCAGAAAACACATAATTTGGGGGTTGTAAAACTAGCAACTTTGAGCCTTTTATTAAAAAAATGGTATTTTATTTAAGTAACCTATCTTTCCTTTATTATAGAGGTTGATATTCTGTTTCCTATACTTTCTATAATAAATGTCAACTGCAGTGTCCAAAACAAATTTTTTATTTTAAAAAGAGCATTCTGAGTTCACCATTCATTATATCCATTTTGTGTACCTATTTACATTCTAATCTCAAAGTCTGTTACAGTGTTCATTTAATGCATGATCCTGATAAAGAACTTCAGAAATTACTTGGCAATGTGTATTATTCTATGATAAGCTGCTTTCATCATAGCTGATTCTTCACCCTAAAGCATGACATATAACATTACTGTTTCTGTTCTTTTATTTCATGCTGATTTTTAGCAATTGAATTGTTTTCCACATCACTTGGCATTTTCAGTTTAGAATATCATAATTAAGAAAAAAAGCTCATTATATTTAATTGAAATAAAACTATTATTACAGACATGCATCAGGCTGATATGGGAAAAGTAGGATAGAGAAACAAAAAGTGTGGGTAAAATTCAGACTGAAGATGCCTGAAGTGATGCATGTGAGGGTGCAGTCCTGGTTTCTTATATGCTGTAATGGGCTATGAACTGACTGTTGCCAATCAGAGTACAAGGCCTCGTGGTTATAAGAAGAGTGTGAAAATAGCAACTCCAAAGCTAATAGCTGTCAAAAAAGCAGATGCAGTCCTGGAATTATTATGAGTGGAATAAAGCGAAGAGCACAATCAGCATGCCACTGCATTCTTTCCTGGTTTGTGTGCATCTTCAGTGTTGGAGACAGGTTTGATCCTGTATCTTATAGGATATACGGCATAACTGGAAAAAAATGCTGTGGAGAGGAATAGCAGGTGTGGATTGATTTTCATAAGAAAAAAAACTGAACAGAATAGGATTCTTTGGGGTAGCAGAGAGATCATTGAAGGGGGAATATATCTATTTATAAAATCACAACTGCCACTGAAAACATGAATAGGGAAACACTTAGCTGTTCCTCCAATGGAAAGATTTGGGGATATTAAATGGCACTAACAAATGCCACATTCTGAGTCCAGAAAAGAGGTGTTCATTGCAGTCTTCAGTCTTGTCATTGTTGCATAGGATTTTTTGTTCCCTTAAATAAAGTATTTTTTAAAGGGAATAATCTATATATACTGTTATATTGTCAGCTGGAAAATGAAAGGATGATTGTGATTTTCAGCTAGACCTGTTTACAATTCATCTGTATCTCTGGAATTTAGTAAGTTTTCGTTCAAGACTATAAAACAAGAATTGGGCTAATTGAAGAAAAATCAGGTATTTAAATCTAAATGCTCCAAAATATTTTCCACTACCCGCCTGCTAATACATTGAATAGAATTTTGTGGCTTTTCTCAAGTAGCAGTGAACAAGTTAGTAATTCAGTTTTTTCTTCTGTGTGAAATCACAGAAAACCAATCGCATTCTTGATTGCGTCTAAGTGAATGCTTCATCCTCACTCTGCATGTCTGAGTCGGTGCTTTGTTTATGCTAGTTTATTTTTACATTCCAGGAACTTTTACTTGAGGTGTTTACTTTCTTATTTTGTGTTTTTCCTATGAAAAATCCCAAATGGTAGGTCAGTTGTGACAATGGTAGGTGAGTCGATGCTGGTATTTCATATCATAAGATATCTGTAGGTGAAAAAGTTCTTGGAAGTAATGATGCAGTTTGATCCCATTAGGTGGAATGTAGCACCAGGGCTTAGACAGCTGCTAGTCTGTTATCATATACACTCAATCCCATCAGTCAAGGAGCCTCAGAAGCAATGGGGAGGGTTGAAAGGGGAAAACAGACAATTGGGGCTGACATCCAGTCCAGGCTCAGCTCATGTACAACCCTGCCTCGGTTTTTGGCAGCAGACCAGGTCTGTATTGCACATCACACAGTGCTCAGGTGCCGTGATCAGAATGTAAGGTCACCGTGACCTGGCGATCGTTGGCACTGGCAGGATGTTTCCTTCAGGAACAGGGACTGGATCACGCACGCTGACCCGTGTCCTTGGCTCCCCAGCGATCTTGCAAGTCCTCCCCCTTATGAGACAGACCACCTGTTTTAAAAAAACCACAAAACTTAAACACTTCTATTACACCCAAGGGTAACAGAAGTCTTTTCTTCAATGTCTTTTTGAACTGTTCTAGGCACTGGTGGGTGATAAGACACTGGCCTTTCACCTGATGGATGCAGAGATGTACACCAACATGAGTGTGCTCATACCTCTGACACCAGTTATTGATCGTGGGATACAGCTTCATAAAATGATTCGTCTCATTACTCATGCACTCGGAGGAGAGAGCTATCTGAACTTCATGGGTAAGTAATCTCAGGAAAAAGTCTCATTTTCTCATCTACAGGATGCGTCACAGGGAAATAAAATGATCTGATATCATCTTATATCCACAGTATTTATCAGAGTACTGAAATTTGGAACATAAATTCTTGTATAGATTTATTACAAAAGGTAATATGCGTTGTTTTTCTGTCTGTAATATGTATGATAAGAAAATAAAACCAAGATGGTTTCTAACTGTAAGAAAAATAACTTTTACAACTCAGACTAGCGTTTTAGTTGTTCTGCAAGTTTGTCAGGTGGTGAGTTGTGGCTCATGCAGCTGGCTTGTATTTCATCTCTATTCTTTTACTCTCTTCGATTTTTTAGTATAACAATGAATTTACTAAAGATAGCTCTGTGCTTATTTCAGTTATTAATTGTCAGGAAGTAGCCTGGAATCAGTTGACTTACTTCATTGCTTCTTAGTGCTTAATGGGGTAGGCAAGGACATATCACAGACACAGGAGGTGCATTCTGCTATCAAAGCACAGAAATTGTAAGAGTTAGTGGTACTTTCTTCTGGTCCTCAAACTGTAAAATAAAACTGTTGCATTACTTCCTAAGCACAGATCCTATAAAAAAGTTCAACTGTTAATCTAATCTAATCATCAAGTTATGGTTTCATGTAGTTATCTTAAAAGTTGAATATTCTTAGCTTTATCCAGAATTCCAAAGCTATTTATGCTGTGTTCTTTGCCACATTAATTCATTTAATTTCTTTGCAAAATAGTTCTTAATTTACGGTAAGAATTTTGTAATGTGGTCTGATAAGTTCTCTATAGCATTTGTGATAGTCTCATGGGGAACAAAAAGGTTGAAAGCCTGCTAGAAAGTCACAACCTCAGTTTTCTGATAATGTAACACTTGAAAATTATAGAAATTTTAACTTAGTATTGTCTTCTACTTTTGTGGTTAAATGTTTTGTTATATAAAGTTTAAGGGGACTGTTGGCTGATACTGCCCTTCTTCCATAACAGTGTATTTAACATCATATTTTCAGATTAAAAACCTGGAGAACATAAGACAATGGTGCCACTGGATTTGAGTTTGCCTGTACTGGTACATGCTCTTTGTATTAAGAGAAAACTCAGAAAATAACATGTTGCTTTTCTTAAAAAGAATTGAAGCAATTTCGGTACAGAACAAACTAATTCACGATGTGCAATACTAGTAAAACTATTATTTGCAGTAAAATGCGGGGTTGTTTTTGTTGTTTTTTTCTCAAGAGTGAAGAGTTAATGAAATAAATATTTTTGAAGTATGCAATCAGGCACCAAAATGTTCAAGGTATGAGGAGTATGCTTCCATTCAAACTAGTGATACTAAAGTAGTTAAGGAGACTGCTGTTTACTAAATATTCCAGCTAAACTGCAGGTGTCCTTGCCCCAGATTGACTTAGTAAGATTAGAAATATAATCAGTAATGCAATGTGGCATGTTAAATCCAGTGTGTCAGTGGTAGCTGATGGAGCAATTAATACTGGATATCTGGGAACTGCAAATGGTTCAGTAACCGCATTATAGTTTGCTACATGTTAAAAGGTGAAAAGATTGTAATAACTGTTGGAGGAGAAAACATATAAATTCAGAATGCTGGCAGTCCTGTGTACTTAAAATGCGTGTTGCAACATGCTATCTAATTAAGCAAATACAGTGACAAATGAGTTATTTAACTTGCAGGTTTGCGTGAATGCCAAAGGTAAGGAAGAGAAGCCTTCTACAGGGTGGGGGAAGGAGTAGAAATCTTCTTTCACAACTCCTGGAGAAGGCTTTCCAGGTGCCTCTGTGCTTCCCTAGGTCCTTCCATTAAGAATCTTGTACTTTGTTTCTGAAAACACAACAAAGAAACACCCTGCTTTCTGAATGCTTTGCTCACCTTAAGGAAAAACAAAGCTCATCTGAAAAATGTTGTGTCAGGAGTGGGAATCTGTATTCTCAAATATATCCTGGAATTTCTCTTTGAAGGTCTGGAATAATACTTAATTTCACACATGTTGGAGCATCATTTGGGCTCCATACATGCAAGCAGATTCCTGCTGACAGAAGTTGTGCATCAAACCCTGATTGTGGCTTTCTTTCACCTTTCTCTTTTTTCACACTGGATGGTTCTCTGTCCTCCTTACATGTAGATCTAAGAAACCACTGCAAAAATCCTGAAAGTTGTTGTTCCTATTTTTCATGTTTCTGGATGTTTAATTTTCACTGGAGGCTTTTATTTTTCTTCCCACTTGTTTATACCCCAGAATTGGCAGTGAGTGTTGTATGCAAACTTAAATGTGAATAGGAAAGTTCTGTCGTTTCAGTAAATTGGTTCCCTTGTGACAAAAACCTTTGGGAGCATTCTTTCCTCCCGTCTGTGTTTTGGTTTTATGTGCAGCTTTCCAGGTGATCTCTTGGGCTTCGTGTGTGCATCTGGCATGGAAGACTTAACCTAGGAAGGGAAAAACTCCATATGCTTGACTGAAAATGAGAATAACAAAGATAAATGTCCTGCTGCAGTGAAGGCACTTTCTGGAAGGCCAGTTTGTTTCATAGTAAAAAAGTAGCAATTGTTTTGAAACTTTTGCTGTGTCTAAATTCTCTTCTTTCAGAGAAGGTGGAAAGCAACAATCCCAATGTCACTTTACTTTGTGCAACCCAGCTCCTGTTTTAGACAGATTTTAATACTGAGACAGGCCAGTTACAAATCAGAAGTTGTTACAGAGTTCTAGGAAGTCACAAAAACTTCAAGTTCTCCTGCACAATGCTTTAGTTAGGAGCACATGTGCTTCTTAAGGGGTTTCTTTCTTTACTAATTTTCTCTGAAGGCCTTGACATAGACAATGCACATTTGAATGTCTGAAATTTAATGACACTTATAGGCTCAAGCAGTTACAATGTGTGTATATTAAATAGTGAAATAGTGTATTAATAATATATTAAATAATGTA
>WAAG01022006.1:350-11026 GCA_013390105.1 Tichodroma muraria
GTAGAATTCACCATTACCATCAGTAACAGAGATTAGGCCATGGGAGAAGTTATAGTGTGACTTCCAATACTACACTTGGGCTGTGTCCCAACTGGCTTTCCAGCTTCAGCAGGGAAATTAGTATGGGGTAGTTGTTCCTTGTTTCCAGTCAGCAGTACTGGGCTGCCAGTGATCTTTTTAAAAGTCCAGGTTTCTACCTCAGTTTTGTATTTCCTCAGTGACTCCAGCTGAGCTTCCAGCATGAGAGATGGAGAATCAGGTTGCACTTTTTGCCACAAACCATACAAACCCCATTTCTCAGCATGCCAATGTACCATAACAACTTCTTATGATAACAAGGCCATTGAATAACCTGGCATGATTTTCCTCGGACAGATGATGAGTGGTGGGAGGAAGGAAGGAGGCAGAAGGAAAGGTGTGAGGGATAATAGAAGGTAAATTCTTGAGGGACTGAGTAATTTTTTCAAGGAGACATTTCCCATATTTTTTATTCAGTGCTTGAATGCTGCTCATGCAATATATACAAATATTCTCAGTCTCTTCAAGTGAAAAAGGATCCTGTAATCCAGGTCCACTCACTGAACTGTAAATGTAACCTCACTGAGGGAAAGGGGCAGTTTGAAAGACTGACTCTTTCATATTTTAGTCAGGATTTATCATGATCTGTAAAGCACATAATTCTCATAATAGGAAAGCTTCACTTGTTTTAAACCCTGGCAATTTTTCATTTGAGAAATACCCAGGCAGCAGCTTTCTCTCAGATGAGACAGAGTGGGCTGTTTTATATCAGGAACTGCATTTCCTACTTTGCTTTGTCTGCCAGAAATTCTCTTGCCAGAAACTCTGTCATTTCAGCTTTTATCTGTTTTTGAGGGGAAGTTAGTTAACCATCTCAGTAGCATCACCATCACTACAAAAAAAATTTGCAGATAGTGAAACGCTATGGAAAACTGATAATTGTACACAAATGCATAATTTTCCCCAGGCCATGATAAGCAATGATAAATTTGCCAGCTCCATTTTACAGTGGAGAGGACCATGGTACATACCAACTTGAATATTAAAGTAATCTGTGGACAATTCTGAAACAAGGTAGCAAATATGTCTGGTCCATGCCTGGTACTACTTTTGTATTGGTATATAATCAATAAACTGTTACAGCCAGTACTGTGTTCTGGTAGGAACTGTGTCATTGGAGGAAAACACTGTTTTCCTGGTGTGTTCTCCTGAACACACAAACACTGGATAGATTTTTCAATGTCTTAACAAAATTAATAACAGTAATGTAATAGTGAAAATTTTCATCATTTGGCTACAGGAATCAGATCTTTGTCCTTTTCAGTTAGACTATATACACAGACCAGACGGACGTCACTGGGACAGCCCTTGCATACATTTGACAGAGGATTTGATAAAAAAAGTGTTTGACAACCAAACGAGCTGAAAGCTTAAACACATAAAATTTTTTATACTATGTGATGAGAGTATTGCTGCTCGTTAATTGGTAGGTTGTTTGTAGAGAGTATTTGAATATAGGTGTGGAGCTGAGCTTGCTGAGACTTGGTATGTAGTGCTCAGCACTCAGAGATACCTCTGTTTCATTTGTTGCTGTTTATGTCAAGAATTACTTCTGTAGGGCATGGCAACATTCCAGATTGTATCTCAGTCAAATGGATTATTCTTCAGTGAAAGGCTTTTTTAGGGAAGAGAATGTGCAGGGTCCAGATTTGAAGGGTTTGTTGCAGTTTTACAGAGCTCACCTGAGAAGAATGGTCAATTCTTTTTTTGCTCAAAGTCTGTGTTTGTTGTCTGTGCAAAGAGGCAGTCAGTGAATGTTTGCAAAGGGAGTTGGTGGGTGTGGATTAAAAAAAAGTAACTGAAGAGAGACTCTGGCAGGGAATAAAATAACACATGACGTATCACCGCTTTTTTTTATAACTTCAAATTAAGATCTGTAGTGTGCTAATAACATCATGGCAATGGTGACTAAAATGATTATTATCCTTGTTGTACATGCATTATAACCAATTTTTAAAGTGCCTAGCACCTATCCAGAAGGTTCTGTTACATTTTTACAGAAGTGATGATAGCAGTGGTAGTGGAGTGAGGTGTTGCAAAACAAGACAGTTGAGCAGGGATGAATAACAGACTTTCTGAAGGATCTGAAACACAGCAAGACTAACAGAAAGCTGTTGATGCAGTATAGCTCTCAATTCAAATATAGAGAGCAAATGATCAGAAATACAAGCCCACTTGTATTCTTTATTATCTGAGAACATTTGTTCCCATTGAACTCAGTCTTGAAGGCACTGATCCTGCTTTTCACTCCAATATGCTCTCCCTAATTGATTGTATTTTTATTGATATACGTATATAAAGTCCTCCAAATAATGTAAGCACAAAAATTCGGTGTAGAAAGAATTTTATTAAAAACTAGATGTTAGTGTTCCAAAGGAGACTAGAGGATCTCCTGGGATTACTGAGTAGATGGGAGGAGTTGATTGCCTCAGGCATAGCCCAGGGCCATTAATTACAGCTAGTCATTAATTCTCCTGTAATGCCCTGTGCTGATGCCACTGTTCCTGTTACAACACAAAAATAGAAGCTGGCTGACCTGTGGACTTTATATTTATTAGTTATATTTTTAATTGTTCATCACCAAAGTGTTCATCAGAGTTTCAGCTTGTAAGTTCATGTCTTTCCAGAGAGTTAATGTTTGCTTGTTACTCACAGGAAGCCTTTAAATAGCACTTGAAAACACTATAGCCTGTATGAGGTATGCTCTGTATATTGAGCCCTGAGAAAGTAAAATTGATACAGATACTCTCTAAAGATAATCAGTATACCTATTTTCATACCAAGAGAAAATGAAAATTGAACATATGATTCCCTTACTCTGTGTTTGCCATACAAGGCAAAGTGCAGTCTAAATTCTTAGGACCAACAACTAAGGATCTAGTATTTGGGTTGTTTTTGAAAAGAAAAAAGCCCTGAAATTTTAATGAGTTTGTTTCAATCCCTAAAGAAATGCTAATAAAGGACAGAATAGTTATAAACCATTTAGAAGCAACTTCCATCATATGCCCTTTACATGCATGCTCATGTACTCAGCACTGCACAATAAAAGCATTGCTGTACTGATTGTAAAGTGCAGGAGGAAAAAGTTCAAGAGCAAGAGACAGCCCCCAGTGCCCAGCTTAGCAGATCATGTGAACACACATGACTCTAAGCAGCACAGAGTTTAGGTAGCAAACAGCAGCTGTGAGAATTTCCAGACTGCTGGACTTGCATGTCTGTTTCAATTATCTTAAAATGTTTTTGCTCAAGAAGAAGGTTATTCATCTGACCTTTACATAGAGTCCTTCTTTGTCAGGGATCCCAAAGTATTTTACAGATTCAGAGATTGAGCACTGACATGCACATGTCAGAGGGAAAATTAACAGACTGACTGCACCATGGTTGCACAGAACTTTGGCAGTGCCGGGGTACGACTACTGATGGGCTTCGCTACTGCTTTCCCTGAAAGGCCGTACAGCAGCACTGCGTAGCACCCCAGCTGGGAAGCGTGAGGTACTTTACTCAGCTGAAAATATAGGTGAGTTGACAACACTCATAGCCTGTATGAGAACACTGGTAAATTACTTTAGAAAGAGAAGAAGCAGCAGCTGAACTCTATAATTAGCACTTGTGGTGAAGACATGGATTTGTATTACTGAAATGTGAAATTCCATTGCTACACTGATTCCAAGAAACAGGGTATAACATTATTTGAGGGTTGATTTAGGATAAATAACTACTTCCTAAGGTGTGTTTGTTCTATTATTTACCCAGCTGGACCCTGTTTACTTTATGAATTCAGTATTGATCACAGGAACGTTGGGGCATATTAAAGCAAAAGAGGATACACTGTCTTTGGGTATGCTAAAATGTCTGAAGTTTATAGAATATATTTGTAGGAGAAGTTGTACTTGAAGTTTCGTAATGGCAGTATGGTAGAAGATTGGTATATGGATTTTTCCCTCTACTTGTATGTTAAATATCATTGAACCTTGTGCCTATTTCATACCCGTAGTGGGAGTAGAGCCTAAAGCAAATGTTCTTTCATTTTAAAAAGACTAGCTGGAGTTCTTTTTCATTCAATTATGTTTGATAATTCTCAGATTTCAGAATGGATGTTTTAAAAATGGTTTATGTTGTTCCTTTTCCTTCCTCTGAATTTGCTGTGACAGTTTGGCTTGCCACTGTGCAGGAGGAGAAGAAATGAGGGAAGGAGGAGGTAGTAGCCCTCTCTGCTGTGCAGATTTTCCCCCTTTCCACTGGCTCAAAATAAATTCTAAACAGTTTACAGGGCTTTCAGAGAAAAAGAGGGGTAGGAGGGAGAAGGGGAAAGAGGAAGAGGACGGGAGAGACAAAGTGAGAAAGGGAGGAAACCTTTGCCCTTTGGGGTCATTATGAGGTCAACATGCATCCATCACCCATATGAAAAACCCTGTAATATAAATTAGACTATTTTAGGGCATAATGAGGATTTACTGTCCTACAACTGGGACTTGGCTAATAAATCTTAAATTCATTTTTCTGTCACACAATGATTTTTAAATGCTGAACATGTTAAATGATAATTGATTCAGCAGACAAGTCCCTCGGAGACTTGTGTTTACCAGGTGGATCACGGGAACTGACTGATCTTCTGCTCCTGTTGCTTGGTGAAGTTACAGGTGAAGCTGTGTCGAGTACCCCCTGTTGACCAAAGCAGTCCTGAAGACACTTACAGAGAGTTGCTCTCCACGACAGTGCATGCACAGTACTAAAGAATTCGTGTGGAATTCTCTCTTTATCGCAGAAACCTGGATGTAGTTTCCTCTGTTACAATTTTTTTTTTTTTGACAGATCTCCTGTCTGTTAGCTTTAATTGTCTGTGGGGTCTGGAGTATTCCAGCCTTCTGTTACAAAGGTTATTCTATAGATTGGGGTGTCTGAAATGGAAAGTATGGAAATCTGTGAACACCTAACATAGCAGAGCAGTGTGTGTTGTACACAAATGAAGGTCTGAACTACCAGTACATACAGAGACAACTGGAAACCATTGGGCTAAACCCATCCAAAGATTGTAGTGACTTCCTGCTCCCTGTCTCAGATATTTCAGAGCAATTCTTATGTGCTGATCTCAAAGACACATCACAGCAGTTTGATGGTGACTTACTGCTATTTGAATTTATCTGGTTTGAGTTTCCTTTTTCTTTGAAAGGACTTAAACTTTTTTAAACTTCCTTCCTGATGTTTGTCTTTTTTCCAGATTCCAAAATTAGATCAAGTCACATTTCCTCATGGAACTTTGGCTTCAAGGAGGCATTGAGCTATTGCAGCCCCTAGTCTGAAGGTTCCTGCTCCAGTGGATGACCTGCGCTGTCATGCACAATATGCAAAAACAATTGGACAATGGCAAACTTTAAAAGTTAATGCATGTCCTGCTTACTGTCCCATCCCCCTCAGCTTGTGCTTTCTGACACTTGCTTGATGTTGCTGAGTCCTTTTTGTTGAAAGTGCTGTTTAGTCCATGACTTGCCTGCTGCACTCTCATTTGACCTGTTAACTGCTAAAGCAAAAAAAGTTATTTTAAGAATTGGCTTGTCAAAGAGAGCATATCTCCTCTCTTCAAAGACCTCTGAAGATTAATATTTGATTAAAATGTGACTGCAGCATTAAAATGGGTGCCCTGTGTCTTTTTACAAATGAATGGCTGGGAAACTTGTGTACTGTCTAGTTTTTAATTGGCAGACTATTCAGTTAGTGCTTCAGGGGGAGTTGCAGGGGAGGACAAGGAGTTAGATAATTTTTAGGTACATTCATTACCACTTTTATTCCTAGAGATAGTCTGAATATGACTAAATCCCTACAAGCATTCACAGATTCCGTTTGAATTTCTTCTCCATATACAAATAAGAGGACATGCTCTAAATCATGGAATAAAACCCCAGGTCCTTACTTGGGCAACCCCATATCAAAACCGAGAGGCTGGTTTTATGGTCATTCAGTGGTGGCTGTACCTGTGACCTGTGCAGCTGCTGCACTGTTCTTTTTGCCTGCCCATTTGCTTGCGGCGTTCTTTTTGAATTCCAGTGAATGGCTGCTGATAAAATCTGCTGTCAGAAAGATTTTGAGACCCAATGCCTCTCCATTTTTATATTCTGATGGATCAGAAAGACAACCAAATATTTAGATATTACTATATGCTCTACAGGATACTCTAGGACAGTCCATAGGGAGAGGGAAAGTAATGGGTAGACTCAGTGTACACTTACCTAGATACTGTAGCACTGTTAGGAAGACCTTACGCTGTATCAGTCTGCTGCAGAAAATAGCATGGAATAGCGTATCAGAAAAGGAAAGAAGAACTGCTTGGATCTGTTTAATTTTACTTTGGAGTTTCAAAGTCTTGATAGCACTTTGTAAAGAGAAGAAACTTCCCTTCGGTGTGTATGAGTTTGATATTGCTACCTTTGCCTCTGTAAGTAGTGTAATACAGTGTAACAGCTCATGAGAATTAAAATAATTCACAAAAGGGCTCCAGAAACAGCCTCTGTATGTGTCTCTTGTGTCAGTGTGGGGCTTCTGCAAAGGTCTTTGACTAATTTTCTTGTCTCAGTAGTTGTGTGCTGACTTTTTATTAGAAACAGAACAGCAGAAGATACTCTAAAATGAAAGAATGAAGACCAAAGGGCTATTGTTATTTCCCAAGGACTCTCTTCCAAACTAGGAGACCTGGCAGGAGTGAGATACCTGGGCAACCTCTTGTACCTGGATTCTCCCGGCCATGTAGACAGACAGAGCACTATGGGTGGCAACTGCAGTCAGTGATTATTTTCTTTTTTATGTGCTCCATGATCTGGAAGACAGGCAATTGGAAATGATTGACTAATCTGTATATTCATCTTTTTACAGTTGGAGACAATGAGAAAATCAGGGCAGATGGCAGTCAACTGTCGTTTGAGCTTTTCTTTCAGTGGAAAAAATATTTTTAATTAGAAGAAAGATCATAGAGATAGGTCTTGAGTCACCTTCGTGTTATAGTTTTCTGGCTGATGTTAAATCAGTTCAGTGAGGTCCTTTGAAATGCAGTATGGAGTAGAGTATATGCAGTGTGTACATACATATGCATCTTTGTTTCCTCTGAAAGGCTGCTAAAATTTTATTTCTAAGATGTAAAAACAACTTTATGTAACAGTGTAAAGCAAAACCAAGTGCTGTGTTGCTTTTCAGAGGTTTGTAGTATGCTTTGGTTACTTTTATAAACATCTAACTGGTCTGCTGCAGGAAAACGTAGATATTTTCTCATGTTACAAGACAGAGGCAGATTTTGTCTCAACACTTGCCTTGTTCCTTTCTGGCTGTTCTTTCTTGGTTGTGTGGCAGTTTCTAGAAGACCCAAATCTGTTCACTGATCCCTGTTCACGGTAGGGCCCCCTTCCCAATCTTTGCAGACCTGGCCAAGAAGATGACATGTTTGGCCCAGGAGTAGGAGCCAGTGACTGGCAGGGCATGGGCCATTGTTTGTGGAGTGCTTTGTGTTGTGGAGCCGTGGGCTGCATGGGAGGGTGTGAAGGGCTTGGATGTAGTCGGGATTTGTGCTGGTTCTTCAGAGAGGGAATTTTAAGAGATCTGTAAACAGACTGGCATCATGTGTTGCTACTCAGTATCATCAGTGCTTGCTACAAAGTTTTAAAGCTGGGAATGTAGGTAATTAGATGCTGATGAAGATTGACTACAAGAAGGAGGAAAGAGGGTCTAAGAGGGCTACCAGAGGGTGGTATTGAGTAGCTACATCCATTACTGACTTGAACTCCTTGAAAAGTGCATTAGATGGAGTTGTACCTAATGAAACCTTAGCGTGTGAGATGTTTGTTGAAGTAGGAATTTCTGTGTTAGATGGGAAAAACACTTCAAAAAATGTTTTGTCACAACTTTTATTTATAATTTCAAGGTTAGAAAAAGGTGAAGCTGCAATGATTTCTATAGGTAACATAAAAGTCTCAGTGGGTTCATTCCTCTACTCTCTTAGGACTTCCTGATTTTAAGCAGTAGCTTTGATTTTACTAATTTTGAGGATTTCTGCCACCTCTTAGAAGGACACAGAAGGGCCAGGACTGGGTCTTTCAGTGATTTTCAAGATAAATTTTGAAAAACACATCACAGAAGTGTTTTGAATCGGGTCTGTCCTTACTGTTGCATAGCAATGTCCCAAACACAATTGGGCTGGTTGTCATCATCTTTATAGGGCTGGTCCTCCTTGAAATTTATTGGGTTGATCATTTGCCCTGATAATGAGACATATGCAATAGTACCCCTTTAAAATTAACAACAGGTGCTTGGTATCAGCTATATGTATCATGTACCCTTGTAATTTAAATTCTAATGTTGTGGAACAATATTGCTCTGTAAGAATGTATTTTTTAAACTAAACAAATGCACACAGCAGGTTAAGTTATTGGTCCAATCAAAGTGTTAATGGTTACTACTCCAGGTACATTGTGCTGGATTTGGACAGAATGGAAGCCTGTGATGAATATACAGTCCCTGTGATGCTGCTGGACCAGAAACTTTTTAGTTATAATGCAGTTGTAATTAAAATTCCTCCCAGTCTTTCTTTGTTGGTTTTCCCATATAGCCAGGAGAGCCTTGTCAATCTCTGGTTACCCTTGCACCCAAGTTCCTGTTTTTGTGCCAGCTCGCTCACCCTTAGCCATACTCCTGTCCTTGGGAGACAGTGCTGGCTCGCCAGACTGGATTTGCCCTGAACAGCCCAGCATAATGGTTGAAGTTATGACTGCCCTTTCAGAAGCTGCACTGACATTAAACGAAACAGAACTGGCCCAGCACTTACTACTTTGGAAAAGCCATCCTCTGGAAAAGGCATTTTAATTCTGAATAAAACATTGGGTTGGCTTTTAGCTCATGAATAGCACTTTATTCCACTTGAATAAATATCAGTACCGACAAGTAACCACATCATGCCATGACCTTATGTAAGTGCATGGCAACATTCCAAGTTAATTTTGGCTATTATTTCCACAAACACACAGGACAGGCTTTTGAAGGTATTTGATTCCTATTTAGGCAGTGCTTTAGCAGATGGGCTGTAAAATAACCTGACAATTATCANTACCAGTGTGTAATAAGGGAAACAAGTTTTCTTCTTGCCTCACAGGGCCCATGATCAACCAGTCTGCTTTCTACTTGGACAACTGAGTGAAATACCTTGGACAACTAAATGAAGCTTCTAAGGCTACTGTAAGATCACTCATGGCACTGTCCCAGCTGGCGTTTGCTTGCCCTTACCACGTGCTGTCATTGCAAAGGTGAACTTGACCATCATGGTTCTACGTTTTAAGACTGGGTTGAAATAGGAGGCCATCTTCATTTAATAATGCTCTTACTGGAGTTGGAGTCTTGGTAAAGACAGATCTTAAACTCACATGGTAGCCTCAAGTTGTCAGATGCTTCTAGTGGGATTCTTAAGAGGCACAGCACTTAGGTAACTGTTTCTGAATACTTAAATATCTTTAAATTATGTTCCTGGGTTCACTGAACGTCATTGCTGTGTAGTTTCTGAAATGCCTAAGTTATTGCTCTAAATGCAGTGTGGTGAAGTCATTCTGGTGCTTTGGGAAATGTACTTTCAGCTTGCTTGCTGGTTAAATAGGGAAGGTTATTTTGTTGCAGATGCTTTGTGTAGGCTATCACCCAAAATATTAACTTCTGGAAAAATACACTCCTGCCAGATTTATCTTGATATTTTTTATTTAATGTAGGGAAAAGCAGATTGAGATTTGTATTAATGTTTGACGAAAGGCCCTTTCTCAGTGCTCTGTTGCTATACAGCAGTCAAATCCCACATACTTTACTATGCTCTGCCAGGAATTCTACTAACTTTTCATATAATATGAAATAGGTGTTATAACCAGTGCTGCAGAGTTGTTTTCCATACAGGCGGATTCTCAGCTATTTTTTTCTGCTGCCTTGCTAAGACTTGCACTGGTTCTTTCTACACAGCAANNTCTGCTGCCTTGTTAAGACTTGCACTGGTTCTTTCTACAGTGCCAGATGTTGTACATAAAGCAGGAAATTATATACTCTTCTCTTGCTTATTGAGCAGAGAAAAGAATCTACTTTTAAGACCTAGCTGGGAGAGTTTGCTAGAAATGCCAAGTTTAAAGAGAGAGATCAAGTATAGGAGATGAGAAGGCAAGAAAAAACTCGCTTGAATGTGACAATGAATGCAAAATCTCAACTGAAACACATTTGATGTACTGACATTAAAGGGATTGTACTGAATATATAATCATTGTGGATATATGCAGGGGGTTTTGTATTGTAAAATAATCAAACGAGTGGTTCTTTGTGCACTGATGGGGATCTCGAGAGAGCTCTAATGATCTAGATTTAAAGAGATACCAGCCCAATTATGTGCTGTGGTATTTGTCTGTTCCTGAAGGATTGCAATGTCAGAATAATAGTATGTGTATGTGATCCTTAATCTACATATCTTGAAGCATTTTACAAATACTAAGCACTTAATTCAGTAGCATTCTGCTGGGCTGTGTTCACAAGCATGGTGATGCACTAAATAGAGACATCAAGTTGAAGAGCCCCTTGTTGATAGCCCCCAGTGCCCATCT
>WAAG01022009.1:1852-12604 GCA_013390105.1 Tichodroma muraria
TTAAAACATTTTTAGGTCAACTTGAGTAATGAATATATTTCAAATATATGCTTCTTTCTATAAATAAAGGTAATTAATTTTCTTTGCAACATGGGTGCCTTTGTATGTGGCTAGCAAACTAGCAAAACAATTCTGCTATCTTTAATTCAAAATACACTTGTGACATAGATGAAGCTTTAACTTTTTTCTTTTTTGTACTAAAATTGTACTTGCAGTAAAATTTCAATATAATTTATGAGATTACTTTAGGTAGACATTTTAAACAACTCATAAAAAAGAGAATTTGTTTTAATGACAAGAAAGCTAGGTATAGTCTATTCATTTCTCAAGCAGACCTTTATGAATCACTTTAAAAGGACACTACAGCTGAAGACTGAAGAGCAATATTTATCAACATTAAATAAAACATTCGGTGGAATATGTATAAATATTTCTTCATATGAACATAACACAAAATTAAATAGTTCAGATACACAGACACCATTTAATATATTTCCACTGTTGTCAAAATCATCTGTAAACACCATCTCACACTGAATACAAAAGCAGCTTTAACATCAGTTCTGTGTTCACAACACTGATGCCCCTTTGTAAAATAAGATACTCATTTTATTTTCAGCAAAATAAGAGTCTAAGCAATAAAAAAAAAAGTTTTGGTCAGTTCAAAGGAGAATACAAAATAATCTTCCAACATGTAACTAAATCAGATTTAGAGCAACAGTTTAAAGTACATCCTTTCCCCAGGGGACCTTTGACTTTTATAAATCATGTTTGGTGCAGACCACATCACAAATACCAGGAAATACTGTTCATGTCTAAACTATAAATATTAAAGCCCTTTTAAAATTGTCTTTATCAAAAATTGCCAGGTTACAAATTGGCAATATCACATTTTTCACACCACCGAATAACCTGGCGTCAAACGGATTTAGGTGCACTTCTCCTGATGATTTTTAAAACAGGTTGTGGAAAACACTTTTTAGTGAGTATCCTTCACGTGCAAAAATAAAACATTTCTTTGAAACAAATCATTTGCATCTGAAGATCACCTGGGCAGACAGTGCAAGCAGCAGGGCTCCACCAACTTTTGTCAGAAAATTACAACTCGAACTTTCATCGGAAGTCGTACAGATACTGCACACAGTATCTGAGCTGGCTCTGAGAAGGGTGGTGCATCCCCAAGGTGCAGCTCAGGACAAGGTGTGGCAGGAATCGTGTGTGCCTCGACAGCAGCACAGCCTCCCCAGCAGGACACGCGGCTGCTGCTGATGGTTGTGCCTGCCTGGCTCCTGAGCAGCTCCCTTTGAGCATCGGTACCATGCAGCCCAGATCTGTGTCTCGTCGTCCTACGCCCTGCAAAGATAGTTTCATGCTCTTCCCTGAATGTAGCCTTCAATACTCTTCCCATTTGTATCTTTTAAAGAGGCATGATCACTTTGAGGAGAGACTCTGCTCAAGATTAAGGTTTTACTGGGCAAGTACCCCATTATAAAACTCTGTAAACTCACAGACTATGTTTTGATTTTCTCAATTTGAAATGTGGACACAATGTTTTGGTTCCAGAGATAAACTTGAATTTCAGGTGGCAAATAATGACCTATATACTTATAACATGATTTTCTGACTTTTTAAAAGTTTCAATCACATGTAATCATGATGGGGGACCCTGTAAAACCTAGAACAATAGGTCACCTCTTTCCTGGTATGTGTGTATTTCAGAGGTGTGAATGTATGCTATGCATACACACACACACACACACACACACACACACACACACACACGTAACATCAGCTACACACATAGATATTCAGAAATCAGGAATCAGGGGTACAATATACCAGAAGAGAGATAGACAGGAAGCTCTACCAGGACAACAAGAGGCAATTTTTCAACCTATACGGTGTCACAAATAATTTCATAATCCTGTTTTGCTAGCTTGCTACATCTGTATGTAACTTGAATTGAAAATTGTTGGATTCCTTGGAAAAAAAAGAGTTGGGCTAGCTAGATGTGCTTACCTGAGATCCCAGAGTTGATTATAATCAAAGAGCTGGGCAGATCAGTAATGGGTTTATAATTGCTATACAGCTTTTCACAAATTCATAAGAAAACTTTAATAAATCTTTCACTTCTCAGTAAAAATGTTGAAGTTTCTTAGGTTTTGCTGAATGTGGATTGACTTTTATATTAAACTGGATTTATTGAAAGGATAAATATGCCTAGCAGCTGCTTTCATGTCTTCTTGTTTAAATCATAGAATCAGCACCCTGGAACCACCTTCCCACCCCAACCCATCCCGTCCCATCCTTCACTATCCTGCCCTGTCCTGTGCCATCCTGTTCTGTCCTATCCCATTGCATCCCAACCCATCCTGTCCCATCCCATCACATCCCTGCTCCGTTATTTTTTTATTTGTTTAAAAAATACTATTCTATGAAGCCTCCCTAGGGATCCGCTTGTGAAAAATGACCGACTGCCTTTGCTGGTACTGCTGTTTGCGTCGTTTTCGTTTGTCACACTGGCACAGCAGCAGCATCTTGAAAGTGTTTCTGAATGTTTTGTTACACAGTGCGTAGCACATGGGGTTCACTGTGCTATTGATGTAGCAAAGCCAATACCCCAGGTGCCAGAAAGTTTTGGGGATACAGCTGCAAAAGGTGTTCACCAGAACCATGATGTTATATGGGGTCCAGGTAATGATGAAGGCAAACAAAATGGCACTGAGTGTCTGTGCCGCTTTCTTTTCCTTGATAAGTGACATTCGTTTTCGTTTGGTGATCTGACTTCTGGTCTTCAAGGCAAACTTTTTTGCCAGGGTTGCCTCCTTAAAGGACAAGGGCAGGGCTGTCGATGTCTTGGTCACTGATGAGATGCCATCAGAAGCTGTGGTTGTCTCTTCTGACTCTGGTTCAATTGGAAGCTTAGTAAAGCTCTTTTGGAAATTTCCACCATCCTGAATACTTTTGGGAGGGTGCAATTTTTTAGGTTTCTTTTCCTTCGATTCTGTGTCAGATTTCTGCAGTTCATCCCCTGACTCATGCAAATCTTCCGAGGAGGGTAGTTTTGTGGAATTGAGGATAGCACTGTGACCAGGAAGCTTCAGCACGATTGAATAGATGGCTCTGGTCTCTGCAGCAATATCTTCTTCGTCAGAGGAGGCCGAATTTTCAAGGGAGGCAGCAGCATCGTTGTTGTTCCAGCTGTCACTGCTGCTATGCTCTTGGTCCCCCTGATCTGTGCTGGGTTCCCAGCTCTTCATTGTGAGCCAGAAGTGGCAGCGTCTGTATTTCTTTCGGGAGGAGCGTTTCATGTTCTGCCGTTGCAGCTCGTAGCTGCTGCAGCTCCGGGAGCTGCCTGTCTGGTGCACAAAGCGTGCTGCCTCTGCTTCGCTGCCCGAAGCCTGTAGCCCTGCTAACTCTTTGGTGCGTTTCTCCGTCTCCTTGTAGATCCTCCAATACAAAATACTCATAATGGTGACCGGCAAATAAAAGGCAGCTATGGCAGTGCCAAAAGTGATGATAGGTTCACTTAGGAACTGGATGAAACATTCATCAGGAGGCACGGTCCTCTCCCCAACAAAATACTGCCAGAACAAGATGGCAGGGGCCCAAAGAACAAAAGAGACGATCCATGCTAAACCAATCATTACCCCAGCCCTTTTGGTTGTTCGTTTGGCTCTGTATGTTAGTGGCCTAGTGATGGAAAAATACCTGTCAAAACTTATCACGAGGAGATTCATGACAGAGGCATTACTGGCGACATAGTCAATGGAGAGCCAAAGGTCACAGGCCAAACTTCCCAAAGCCCAGTGGTCCATGATGATGTATGTGGTATAAAGGTTCATGGAAAGAACACCGATGATCAAATCTGCACAAGCAAGGCTCAACAAGAAGTAGTTGTTGACTGTTTTCAGTTGTTTGTTAACCTTAAATGCAACGATCACTAAGATGTTTCCAATGATGGTCACCAGTGCAAGGATCCCAGTGAGGAAAGCAATCAAGACTACTTGCCAGACAGTATGTCCACCCAGAGGGTCTTTGCTTGTGGCATTTAGGGTCATGTTTGTTGATTCCACAGTGGAGAAAGGAAAACTCTCTGTGGTCTGAGGGAAATCATAGCTGCCAATGAGTGATGCTGCTTCATCAAGGAGTCCCGGTCCATGCGAATCTCTCTTCCAGAGGGAGCTCACATTTGGAAAAAAGGGCGAGGATGAACTGTTATTTTGCATGATCATTGTGGCTCTCTGACATAGTCTGTAGCAGGGAAAAACCAAATAAAAATCAGGTGAGCAAGTGAAGATGTTAAATAAATAATTGTCCTCATACTTGCACATAAAATCACTTTAGCTGCCTGTGACACATTTCAAATCAAACCTGTGATAGTACTCAGCTTCCAGACTGTGATTAACCTGAGCTCTTTATAGTGATCACATTCTGTTTCCTTATAAACACTCAATAGCAGAGGAACAAAAATCCCAGAAGAATTTGAACACAGAGTAGTATTAAAATGCCCCCGAACTCTGACTCCAAATTAAAACAATCCCTGTTGGATCTGTCCTGAACTCAACATTGCAAAAATCCGCTGTCCTGGAGCCTCCAAAAATTAAGTTCCAATCATATGAAGCCACAAATCTTCCAACTTCCAATCAACACCGGTCCCCAGTGCTATCCTGGTTCTAGGAAAACAGAGCCACAGCCTCTGCTGCCTCCAGCTATGGCTGGTGACAAACAAAAATATTGCTCTGCCTTTCCTTAAACTATGGAGACACAAGCCAGCATCATTTCACTGTGTCAAGCTACTCTAACCTGTGAGGTTGCAAAGTTGTTTCCATTTTCATCCACTTTTCAGCTATTTGATAAAAGTAATAAAAGTTCTCATTAGCACTTTTTGTACATGCCACTATTCATTTTTTTCATGCATATTTTTATATGTGTACTAAGGATTTTGCACATCTAATGACTTCAAAATTTTTTTGGGGGCAACACATGGTAAAAAGTTCCTTTGAAACTATGGTCTCTAGAGTCAGGAAAAAAACCTTTGGCAGATGTATGTCAAAGCAATCATTAAACAGTTTAGGAAAATAGGGGGAAAAAAGCATGAAAGGGATACATAATTAAGCTTTAATCCTTTTCCCCAAGTACTAACATAAAATGAAAACATGCTCAGAATAGGAACTTGCATTTCTCTTATTTCATTAGCTTCTCTAGTCATCTGACTGAATCCATAGTAATAAATGAGTTATATCATCAAGAAGAAAAAATTCTGATGAAAAAGTCCATCATTGACTGGAAAAAGTCCATCATTGAGCAAAATATGCTGACGTTTGTTTGTTTGCTAAATGCGAGTCCTTCCAGAGTCAATATGTAATGGCATGAGATAATGATGAGTATCACAATACACTGATCTTACACAAAAATATTTATCTGAAAGAGGAGGGTTTGGTTTTGTTTTTCTAATTAATTTCTAAATTCTGCTTTCCCTTGAGCTGTACTTGGTTATGCTATGAAGCCATAAGACACTGCGGGATTTTAAATGGTGCAGTTACTTTGACACATGCAGTAAATAGATCAGCAATTCCTTTCCTCCTCTCATGCACAATAACTAACACAAACTTCGCCCCTATTTCGATATCTAGTGTAAATGAGGTATTATTGTTTCTTTTTATTAATTGGACCACAAGGTTACAATGAAGATGCCATATTATAATCAAATTCAGTCCACTTTTAATTCATTCATCATTGTATAACTCAGAATATGAACACAATAATAATGAATAAATATTGCTCTGGTAAATGACACAGTTAAATTTTAAGACTTTTCCTTATAGAATGGTTGAAAACTCAGAGCAGCTCAACTTCTCAAAAGCAAAATGGTAAGACAGGACTTCTGGAAATCATCCTTCTTGCAATGTTTTATTTAGGAAGCAGGCATTTTTTCCAGAGCTGTCAGACAGGATGAGGTCAAAACCAGAATAGTATGAGAGAGATCTCAAATAATGATATTTGCTAAATATATGCCAGAAATTATTAATGTTATAGGGTGCAGATCTTCCTTCACTCACACTAGGGACGGAGAGCAGAGGATGAAAGCCAGGAAGCATCCGCTCTGCATCCATAAATTTCTAAAACCACTGTAGGGCAACAGCCAATCCAGTCAAGTATTGGTTGAGAAGTCTGACAGGTACATTTAGATGGCAATGATATCATTATGCTGCTTTTTCATAAAAAAAGCCAAGCTCGTATCTTCTAACACACCAGAAAAGATCTGGTAGAATATATCGATATAGGAGAGCAAAATTCTACTAGAATGGATAGAATAAGAAACAATATCACTTGGAAGCGATGGTAAAAACCAACGTTATTAAGAAATAAAAATAGGTAACAGCTAGGTAGTAGTTCCCATTTTCATTTTATGAAATGTAGTAGTTCCCATTTCCATTCCCATTGTATAACACAACCCTGAACTAATCTAAGTGTTAGCCTTGGATGTCCAAAACAAGCACCACATAAGAGATACAAATAATCTTGCAAAATTAATATGAAAATGCCACAATATCTATCACTAAGTCCATAAAGCAATTATGAATTCTATTTAACTGTAGATTTTGAAATGGAGTTCCAATGGAAATGTAATGATATATCCTTTCAGAAATGCCATGATTCAAAGGACTCATGATGAAGAGTCCTGGGATCATTCTAATTCAGCTGCAGTCTTTCAGACACTGAAGAAGTGTTGGAACCAAACCTTTCTTTCTCAGGTCAGTTCTTTCATGTCTGGACTTCAAAGTAGCTTCTCTAAGTTATTGTTTCAATGACAACCTGAACAGTCCTTAGCAGTTCAGTAACTGAGGAAAAGGAGGAAGTGAGAACAGCCCACCACCTGTCTTCTGCTGTCCAGTGCAATCCTGCATCTGAAATTTGGCTTTTTAAACTCCGCAGGGATTAAAGGGAACCCTAAACCAGCATTGACTGCACTATTTGATAAAACTGAAGTGCTAGTGGAATGATTAGTACAGTCTTTTGTTATTCTGCCTCTTCTACAAGCTCTTGTAATTGAACAATTTAATTCAATAAAAAATGTATTAACCATATGTTCATCTGCACAGAAAAAAGAAACTATCACTACCACCACCACCACTATAACATACCATATAAGCACAACTGGACTTTCTTGCCTTTAGGAAGCCAAGGTAAGCTACATTATCCATCATTTTCCAAAGCTGCTGTGCAGTTTTTGCTTTCTTTATAAGTGCTACAGGGAAGGAGTGTCCTGTGTTACAAGATGACGCTGGGAATCACAGTGCAGCCACCAGCACCTGCCCAGCTAGCCAAACTCAGAAAGACTCATGTGTGACCAAATGGGAAAGCAGCCACACATACTTTGGTAAAACAAACAATGCAGCACTGTCTGAATGAGGCAAACAAATCAAACTGTGAAATGATTATAGGTTTATATACCATGATAAGAATTTACAAATCACTGGTATGATACACTACGTCACAATTTCAAGGCAGGGAGTAGAAAGGAAACTTCTTTTAGCCTAAGAATATATAATTACTTACCTAAGATAACAGTAATGGTATTCCCTGTGGGTCTGAGTCTTTTTGTTCTTGTTTCTGCTGTTTCATAAGATCTTATGAAAGGTGCAGGCCAGAGAACACCAGACGTAATGTACACTTCCCAGGATTATTCAAGAAGTGTAGGCCCAGTACAGGCAATAGTTATACAGACTTTCATACACACCCATCCAGCACACCTCTGCTCTCTGCCCAGCCAGAGGGAGTGAGGTCTTTGATATTCCACTGAGACTGACTGGAAGGGTAGGAGAAAGCATCTACAAAAATGGTCAATGATTCCAATAAATTGGTATAACCCAGATTTAAAAGCCTGAAATTTTGACTAGTCTAATTTATTGCACATTGCTGTAAATAGAAAGTAAAATAGAATAGACAGTAGCAACAGTTCTGTCATACATTTTCACTGCATTTAATTTCTTTCTGCTTATTTCATATTTAAATGCTTTTGTGAAAACTCCACATTTTACCAAAATTTTTCTTTTCCTTAAACGTCCCTATTCAAGAAGTCTATTTTTCTTGCTGTCTTTAAAGGTGTCTAAGAAGAATTTTCTGGAAAGTGAGATGGCAATCTATGGTCTTGGCTATCTGTGAGCTCAAAACTAGCAAGCCTTTACAGCTGAAGAATTTCATACTGCATCTGTTTACACAGACAAGGATATTGCTTACCTTATTTTTCCATTTTCTTCTGCACTGCTCTTACATACACATTAGCCTAAACAGCAGAGAGCTCCATGCAGTGATTTATAAAAGTCTTTTCTAACACAGAGAAAGGAAGCCTTCAGAATGCTAAATATGGTTACCTAAACTAACACATATACTTTGTTCCAAAACTATTATTGGGTAAAATAAAAATATACATCTGAAAATTGTAAGGTCTTCCTAAGATTATTAGCAAGATTATGTATAACAATTTCTCAAAACACACAAAGGCTTTTTTGTTGGTTGGTTTTTTTTGTTTTTTTTTTTTTCCAAAATGCATTGTATTTTCAAAATATAGCATTGTTTTTTTTTCAAAATACAATAAAGTATTTTAAAAGTTTGTGATAGAAGATGAAAGCATTCACAGTTTGACATTCATAGTAGCTCATATCAATTGAAGTTAGTGTAGCTCAAAGTACAGGATTCCATACGAATGTTTATGTGGCAACAGGCGTAATTATCAGTGAACGTGACCTCAGATTTACCATGTCTAAATTACACTTATATTAAATGTATTACACTAAATATAGTTTTGCTTTGCAGAATGAGAATACAGAACCATAGAATTCAAGAACACCAGGAAAAATCCTGGCCACTGTCTTGCACATTCACTGTAGATAAAAACAAATGACTGATGGTCATATACTTTTATGCATATGTACGTATACAGACATGTGTATCTATGTACAAAAGTATGTCACATATAGTGTGACAGGTATATGTACATAGAACTGCAGATGGAAGTATATGTATATATATATACTTATGCATACACACACACACACAGAGACACATATCTGCAGCTCTATATACACAAAATTTTGTCCCATTACTCCAAATATTGTTATACGGGAAGAGTATATCTTTCACTAATTAGCTATCAACTTGATACAGACAATGTTCAATCAAACATATCCCAGTAAGACTTCAATCCAAAGTCTTCCATTTTGAATCCATAAATATGTTTTGTTTTCTAAATTCACCTAAATTAAATGCCAGTGCTTTAAAATCACTTTTGTGATCAATGAATTAGATTTGTTCATTATTTGCTTACTCTATTTCTGCTGCTAGTGTGAGGTCTAGCATGAACAAACTAGGAACTCATTTCTCTAATCAAATGGGTCCTTTCCATTACTTTCAAGAGTGTATAGAGAACCTAATGCATAGCACTGAGCTACCTGATCCATCTCTCTTGCAGCCCTGCAGTCAGAGGAAAGGAGCATCCTTCCTGGGGGCCAGAGGCAAGGGGATGCTACCTCAAGTGTTCCTGCTGGGACACCTAAGGATGCCAGACTGGCAGTACCTGAGGCTGTGTACTGTACTGTGTGCCAGTACCTGGCACAACCAGGAAATACACTCTAAAGCTGGGCCATGGCCTCTTCTGTGCCCTGATTTGCCAGTTGGCTTTTGCCAAACATCTACCATCTCCTTCACTATGCCTGAGACACTCTTGTTCATATTGCCCAGCAGTACCTGAAATATCCTCTGGGGATGTGATTGCTTAAATTATGTTTGCTTTCACAGAATTTGCTCTTCCAAACACCTTACATCTTGCAGTATGAACTCTTCACTGAGCCTTTTTGTATTATGATAGAAGTGTAACTTTGAGTAGTAATGTGTTTAATGGCCGGTGACTTCAGTGGAAACATCTGCTTATTTACTTGGCCTCAAAAATAAGAAAAAATACTTTGTTGCTCTTAGGACCAGAGATGAAAAATCTCAGGTGTTGCATCTGTGCAAAAATCCAGATATGCATTTCTGATCTCTTTCACTTAAGACTTCCATCAAAGATTGAATTTATTATACAACCTGTATAATTCTCTTGCATAATTTTTTTTTGCAAATATGCCATCTATAACAAATATACCTCCTAGTCTGCAGAGTTAAAGTACAGTGATTTTCACAGATTTACTGAATAAGTGTTTCTGTACTATTTAATATTTATTTATTCCGTGACCCAATACTCATTCACACCATGACTTTCAGGTTTCAAAATAATCCTATCTTGAAATCCTCTGAAATGATTCCTAGAAGTTTCAGAAATGAGCTACTAATCTCACTTGTGAAGGGCCTCAAGGCAGTGCAGGTTTCTCACTTGTAGCAGCAGCAGACTTGCCCAAGGAAGTATTTGTCTTTCTTGGACAAGTGCACTTAGTGGTTATTGTCTAAACAATTCATACAGAACAAAGTGAAATCTTCAAAATCATGGATTTAGCTTGGACATGTGTAGTAGTTTGGCCGTGATTGGCCAATGTGTATTACTGACATTTGATAAAACCAATGAAAGCGTGGGTACGCCTTTTACGATACACCTTTTTTAAATGCAAACCCGGGAATCAGCTCTCTCTTGGTTTCCGGCAAAGGCTCAGGTAAGAGCTCCTGCCGAACATTCTCTGCTCCCCCTCTCCCCACGTGGCCGTCGGGCCTGGGGGGGAGGGGGAAGCAAGTCAGGCTGACCGGGAAAAAGGAAAAAAA
>WAAG01022013.1:0-19297 GCA_013390105.1 Tichodroma muraria
GCTGTGTTTATTAACTACACAAGAACTTTTACTTCAGTGTTGATTTTTTGGGATGTTTCTCTACTTTGCTTTAAATCTACTTATGCTTTTGACCTCCATAACGTCTCATGGCAATGAGTTTCACAATTTAGTTATACATTAAAAGAAGGACTGGTTTGCAGGACTTGCAATGCACTGTAGCTACACATTCCTCAAAGCCTGTTTGCCATTTTAGTGCCCTCGTTGCAAAGTTCCAGCCTACAGGGACACACAGAGAAACTAGAAATGGAAAAGATCTATTGTATTATAGCATTAGCTCCAGCCTTAATAGAAAATATTTTAGTCACAGCTTGAGATGATAATATCAGTGTACTTAAAAGATACAGCAGGTCTCAGAAAAGTCTGCAGGGTGTGAAAACAAAGACTTCTACAGCCCCCAGGGTGTTTTTCCTCAACAGAATGAAGAGGGCAGGATTCATGCTAGAGCTTCTGTGAACATCTCTGTTGGAATAGTTGATAATTTGAGTAGGCTTGTAATTTTCCTGACAAATGTAGTTCTAAAGATATTTCCTGTCCTTCTTCAACAGTTGCTAGACTAACACTGTGCATTTCCTTATATTGGTATTACAGAGATTACATTGTTGTATTAATGAACCACAGTTTCTAAGTATCTTCATAGGGAATACAGTTGGTTTTCCATACCATAAACATTGGTTAAAGAAGAGGCAACAAATTGGTGACGGTTTACCACAAACAGTCAGTCTAGAAGTAGAGCTCAGTCTTGAAACATGAAGGTAGTAACTCACTGTGGCAATTTTCTAAGGATTATGCAGGATTTTTGCTCACTGGAAATTACTTGATCAATAGCGGGTTCCTTACTTTTCCCCTAAGCTTCTTCTGCATTTCAAAGAAATGGGAAATTAAGGAAGCATTGCATCACTTTATTTTAGATAACATTAGAGCATCACAGTGGTCATGTCTAAGATGATATAGATTATGAAATAAGAATAAAAGAAGAACTCAGAATAACCATAAATTATTGAAAAACACAATTTCCTCTGGAATAATTCAGAATAAATAAAGATTTGCTAGTTTAAACAAAAATCAGTAACCTACTGAGGGCTTTTCCTAAAAAACAACAGCATCAATACTGCAGATTTATATAACATGTTTATTTAGTGGCAATCCAAAGTGGTATACAGATGATTTATTTCATGCATCTCTAAAAAGCAATCTTTTCTTGAGTAGAAAAATTGTAATTATCAACAATAATACACTGTATTCTGGATCAGCAGTGTGATTTCTGGATATGTGGATAATTCCATCTGTAGGCAAAATATATGAGCTGCTGTCCATTTTCCTCTTCTCAGAAAATAATAAGAAACAAATGCTGAAGAAAGTGCCTAACTTATGTGCTAAAGAAATTCCTCAAAATCAATCCTCAATATTTGATTAAAATATCATAGATTTTTCATTAACACAGATATTCTTTCTCAAAGAGAAGAAATATATTATGGTTTTCTTACTCAGGAAGTTTTAAATCCTTCAGTTCTGTTATTGTGTGAAAAGTTTTATTTCCATCCTTTTTTAAGTGGAAGTTTCTAAGCCCTATGATTGTAGAGAAAATATTATAAACCTGCAGCAAAGGTTCAGTAATTGTAAACCAAATAAACCCTAGGAACCCCATACTTCTTTTAAAATTCTTTGATGCTTGAGGGCAGTAACACAATTCTTGACAACCAGGACAGAAGACTTTACCATGCTTGGGACTGAACAATATTGTAATTCCTACCTCTTTGTAGCCATTTGTTGTAATGAGAAATGACTTAGATGGTTTTATAGGCTCACTTTGCATTCCAACAAACTCGTACAGATTAAGTGATTCCAAAGTGAAGATGTTACTTATTTTCAAATGTATGTCCTCTGTTCCAAAGTGCCCTCAATTAATGGGAACATTCAGTGATATGCTGAACAAAGTAACCAAGCTTTTGTAATAGATAAAATTTTGAAAAGCTTAGTAATTCATCACATCACCTGCCTGAGTTTATTTTACCTAGATAGAAATGTCATACACATTTTAATTAGTACACTATATACTATTGCTAGGTTTTAAGCCAGGTACAGGCTTTTAATACCTGATAATATATGTAGCAGGAAGAATAAATTGCCAGTTTGTAGTTAGCTGAACACAAAATTGGCAAAATTTGGTACAGGGCAGTTACTTAAAAGAACTCAATTCTGTTGATCTAGATCTCAAAGCTCATCATAGGCTATTTATATAATTTTAACCATTATAAGTGGCTCTGATTTATATACATTTCTAACTGAAGCAAGCCTTCCAGACTGCACATGCATGAAATCCACCTACCAGGCATATGGGGACTATGGAGCAAATAAGATACAAGCAGCTCCACAAC
The DNA here is from genome assembly GCA_013390105.1 of Tichodroma muraria. Classification (NCBI taxonomy): domain Eukaryota; kingdom Metazoa; phylum Chordata; class Aves; order Passeriformes; family Sittidae; genus Tichodroma; species Tichodroma muraria. The sequence continues at coordinate 2,397 of WAAG01022013.1, forward strand.
TGTGCATTGACTTTGAGGAAAAAATGGATGCCTAGTGAACTGTTAGCATCACCATAACAAGTTTTGGAAGTCTGGTCAAAGCTTCCCTTCTCCATCCCCACTGAGAATTTGCATAGTTAAAAATAGTAAAATGGTTTTNTTTTTTTTTTTTTTTTTTTTTTTTGATACTCAACATTAATTTTCGGTGTAATTCTTTTCCTAGGTGTTTGTGTTCTACAAAAGGTTTTTGTTTCTAAGTACATGTTCTGCTCTGGTAATTATCCCTCCTTCACTGTAATTCAAGCCTGAAAGTTGATTTATTCTCCATGTGTTCTTTGTACAATTAAATGTGTCACCTTTGTAACTGACTTACATCTGACAAAGCTGATCTAAACAGTTGCAGAAATGTCTCATTGCCTTTGCAGTTATAAGCCCAATTAACTTGTCAACATTTTCCAATGGTTATTTACTACAGATTTACTACAGCTCTAATCAGCTACAGAGGCAGTAGAAAGAAGGACAATTGGGGTAGGGAGTGTCTTTCCTTGCAGTTTTCTAGTAACAAGTGGAGCCTCATTACGCAAGTATTTATGATCTGTAGGAGTCAAAATGGTGATGGGTCAGAAAATCACAAAGAGGTTTGTTCAGTGATTGTGATCTGACTCTGAAGCCTACTGAAATTAGTTTTTGTATGAAAAATTATTTAATTCTTGGTTATTTCTACAGCCACATTTAAAAATGAGATTATCCCATCTGCCTTAGCATACTTCAGATGTCATTGGCATGCAATTTGCCACCTAAAGACCAGCTTCTGCTATCTTTGTTCATCATATTTCAGAATACTGTAGCTGCATGGAAAATGTGAAAACAGAACAAAATGAGAACAAAAGCTATTGTTCTGATAGCATTAATCCCTTTCATAATTTGCTTTTTGCATGTATGCTGTATCACCCAAACTAAATTACTGTAGATCCTCCTAGGGAAGTATCACAATTAAAGTTGTGTGATTTAAATATAGCTAGAGACAGCAAGGTGCCTTGCTAGAGAGCAGGTCAGTGCACATTGCACTTTCTGAAGCTGTTGAAAAGTACAAAGATCAGAAGCTGATGGTCTAGCCTGACACCTTTACAATAAATACTGTGTTCAGAACACCTTCATTCTTTTATGAGACAACAAGCAACTACTCCCTTTGAGAGGGCTCTGCTCTCACACTGCGGATCTGTTTTCTTCACCACAACCATCAGAGCAGCAGAGCATTCCCTCCTGGCAGGGGGCAGGAGCAGCAGCAGCACTGGTGCTGCCAGAGGTTCCCAGCAGCCTCCTCCAGCTCTCAGATCCATCACTGCCCACTAGTCACTTTATGGTACCACGGTGTTGGTGATGCCAGATGGATTGGGAAACACATTCGCTGTCAGGGTTCATCAAAACCTGTAATGTTCAGAGGGTTTGGCACTCATTGAAAAAAGGCATCTCTGTGAGTACGTTTTTTTTTTCAAACCTTGCTGGGGTGAGAGGAGATGCTTTGGGTCTGGGAAAGTATGTATTGTGTTCAAACACAAAAACATGTTGATTGGTCCATAGGTAGGTCAAGTTGTAATTCTGGATTTAAGATAATTCGAGTTGTAATTTTGGTTTTAAAACGTAATGAATATAAAACTAAAGTTGTTTCTTTTCCAAGAGGGTGCTGTGGCTGAATGGAAACCACGATAACTAGGGTGGCATAATGCTGGTACCCTTGTTCCTGAATGATAAAAATGCACGTAGAATAGGTTTTGTGCTTAGCAACAAAAAGGTTGGGTTTTCAAATAGCTCCCTCTAGCCCTCCATTACAGCTGCCACTCTTGTCCTATGCAGTGTGTATCCCCGGCTTCATATTTTCATGTTCATTAATCCTTTAGACATTCAATAAGCAGCAGAAAATACATTTCACACAAAAGAAAGTAATCTAATTTTTTTGGCCATTGCTATAGAAGAATACACAACTCAGATCTCTTCCCCGTAGAGCTGTTGTGAAGTATGACTCATCCTTGCCCAACATGTTGGATGTTCACTTTAATTAGAATATGTGCATCTAAAGATTGTTGTAAACGCTTGCTGTTAATAGCATATTACTCCCTGTATTACTATGGGAAGTATAAGCAATCCTAATACATTTAATACATTAAGCTGTACATTTTAAGTCATGTTAGGGCAGCACACTAACAGAAATTAAGTAGGGAAATTCTCTAATTAGCATATGTTGGCTGCCTTACAAATCATGTTGGCATGAAAAATTGGAATAATGAAAATTTTACTCTACATTGATGCTTAAATATTTTCTAAACACTAAATATTGCTACACAGATCTTTGATATCTACCTATTTGGTAAATCTGGATGGAGATCCAGTTCATGTATAATAATGAGTGAAAAGAAATGAAGTATTGCTACTTTCTTCTTGGTGACGGTACATGTGAAATAGGCTAACCTTAATAGGATCACAGAATAGTTTGGTTTGGAAGGGACCTTTAAAGGTCATTTAGTCCAACCTCTCCACAACGAACAGGGACATCTTCAACTAGATCCGGTGATCCAGTTGCTCAGAGCCCCATCCAACCTGACCTTCAGTGCTTCCAAGGATATGGCAGTCACCACCTCTCTGAGCAACTTGTTCCAGGGTTTCACCAACCATGCTATTAAAAAAAAAATATTCCTTATATTTAGTCTACATCGACCCTCTTTTAATTTAAAGCCACTCCCTCTTGTTTTATCACTGTCTGCCTGTGTAAAAAGTCTGTCCCTTTCTTTCTTACAAGCCCTCCTTAAGCACCAAAAGGCACCTTTAAGGTTTGCCCAGAGCCCTCTCCAGGCCTCTCCAACCCCAGCTCTCTCAGCACTTACTCATTAGGAGAGGTGCTCCAGCCCTCTGATCATCTTCATGGTCCTTCTCTGGACCCATTCTAACAGGTCCATGTCCTTCCTCTGCTGAGGACCCCAGGCTGGATGCAGTACTCCATGTGGAGTCTCACTAGATTGGAGTAGAGGAGTCTTCCCCACACTTCTTTTTCATTTCACATACCCATATTTTCCTCAGTACAGGCAGGTGAGATGCCTTTATACTTAGCTGGGATCTAACCAACCCAGGCACCAGTGCCAACATATGACACAGCACAAATTGATGATCCCAAGATTTTACAATGTCTCTCTTGAGAGATTGTAAAAAAGAACAGGAATATTATGTCTTTCCAACTGTGGCTTAACATACTTGAGTAAGCTTGACTGCTCTCAAAATCTAATATGAGAATAATAATACCATGTGTGTTTTTGTGTATATGTCTTTCTCTCTTGTGCAGAAATGAATCATATTTGCCTGTAAGCAATATATCTTTTTTCTCTTTTTAAAGTTCACTGACATTTACTGACTCAGGATGTACAGTATTTCATAATCATAATGCTGTATCACCATGTGTTAAAAGGAAAGCTCTAGGGTGTTAGACAAACTGACTTTATTAACATCATCTATACTTTAAGAGTGTTCTCACATGGTCAGATCAATAGCACATGATTTAAACATTATCGTGCCTTTTACTCCTCAGAAATCTTCACAGGGTGCCACTTCATACTTTCACAGAAGAGTATATTTCAATGTTTTTATCTGTCAGCCAGAAAAATCCCTGAACAACAGAATCTGAACTAGTCTTATCTCTGAGAAATTTATAGACACCTTAGTGTTAATCTGAAGACCTAATTGTACATATTTTTGATCACATGCATCATTTCTTTTAGTGGAAACCTGACCATTTATGTAAATAAAGACTCATGTCTAAGCTGCACAATCAGGACTTGAGAGTTTAGCTCATTCCATTCACTTGATGAGGATAATGGTGCACTCCTGCACTGGCACAGGCTGGACTTCACCAGTTCTCCCACAGTCCTTTTGTGGCAGGTCAGAATTTTTTGGCTTTCTTTTACCTTTGATTTGGACTTAAGCATCTGCCAGAAAGATAAATGTGTATATGTCACAGGATCATCAGAGAGTCTTCCTGGAGTGATTTGGGTGACATGACAACAATTTGGTGTATGCTCCTAAGGCAGCGATCAAAAAAATAGCAACCACATTTCTTCATGTGTCTGATGTAGAGCTGAGGCATTAAGAAATTGTGTAATTTTTTGTGTGGCATCATTAAGAAAATCTGGGAGAACTTGAAAGTAAAATGTCACCTCACTTGTGCCTATCAATACCATTAAAACATAGAATCAAGGCATCGTAACAGTCTGTAACAGATTTATTTCCAAATATTTCATTAAGTTTGATGCCTTAGAAAATGTATAACAATTATGGATCTTTTAAGCATGTAATAAATGGAAACAATTTTCAGAAAGTGTTCAGACTGTAATGTGGATCCTGTAACCTTATTACTAGAAAACATTACTACAGAGGAGTTGCTAAGAGAAGAGGAGCAGTTGTGAGCTTATGTATAATTTTTCTACATTACTGTTCATTAAATAAAATAAGGCAATATTATTTCCATTGGTAAACCACAGAGTGAAAACAGGGATAAGTTTTGCCTGGATTTTTGCTCGTTTCCTTGTTCACCCACCCACAGCCCTGGCTGCTGCTTTCCAGAGACAAATGTGTTGCCTGGTACTAAGTATATATAGAGAAAACATGCAAGCTGACAGGAAGAGTGATGGTGTTACTATTGCAGGAATAATCCTTAAATTGTATATTTATATTCTGTTGAACAATTTGTCTTTTAAGCTATATTATAGTGCCTTTTTCCTCTGTTCATGTTTTATAGATGAGGTGGTAGAACTAGCTCCTAGTAGAAACAGGAATTGGAAGAATGACATTCCCAGCAAAGGAGTAAAGCACAGATGGATGGAACCAAGTTTCTTTCCAATAATTTTTAATATTCTGGTGATGCTGAAAGATATTTGGCCAGGCATAAGCAATATGGAGTCACTCTTCCACCTTCCAGTCTTCTAGCAAAACAACAATGGGCAAGAGTCAGAAATTGCAACAGGAAATTTTGCCCAGCTGTAAAGAAACTACTTTTCCCACAAAGACAGTTAAGCACTGGAATGGGTTGCCCATGTTGTAGAATCTACAGCTTTGGAAGTATTCAAAGCTTGACTGCATAAGATAAATTATTCCCTTACAATCTAAATTACTCTGTGTTTCTATGAATTCAAAAATGTTTACAACACAATGCCCAATGTTTTGAGGTAGCAAGTGCTGTTCCCAAATGAAATGCTCAGTTCTTCTTCCAAGATGATTCCTCCTGACATGAGATCCCAAGTCTCGAGATGGCTACCTGCAGGTGACTTGGAAGCTGCCCAGCCATGGTTAAAACTGCCATCTAGGTCCTGCAGGTCAGTAAGACCCCAGTGCTCCTTATTCCTGTTGCCTTTGTATAACCTTGATGGAACAAGGACAAGCTTTGAAAGTATTACAGACCTTATAGATGCTGCTAATGACCTACAACTTTATGAGCAAAATTAAAAAGTGAAATAGAAATATTTTGGTAACATGGCAAGAGATGCATATGTAAAAAAGCATGCCTAGGAAGTCTATATTAATTTCTCATACCTGTAATTTTTTATTCCTACTCCGCTGCTAGGAGACCTCAGAAAAAAAATAGATAATATTATTCCTAATAGTAAAATTGAGAAAAACATAACAGTAAATCAAGTAATGTTTTGTGTAATGACTTATCCAAGAGCCATGGAGTGAAGCGTCCTTGCAGAACGCAGAGAAAACAAGTATTATTCTTGTTCTCATAGTTTACATTTAGTAGTTGATCCTGGTAAGTTGTCTTCTCAAATAATGCAAACAGGTCCCTTGAGACCTGTTTGAGTCCCTGCATAAATTTAATGATGTTATAAAAATCTCTGGCCACCTGCAGCATATATAGATTTGCCAGGGCTTTGGGGGAAATTTTGATTTGCAGAGAGGGGTTATTTGCAAGGATTCAGCAAAAAACCATCTGCCTACATCTCCTCCACAGCCTGAAACTCTATTTTTGTCTAGTGTATCTAGTGAAGGGGTACAACAGATAAGCTGTTTTCTCATCTTTAAGCCACATTTTTTCAGCTGCATCTTTAGATAACAGTTCTGCAACTCCAGAAACAATTTGACCAATTGGAATACACACTGGATTTTTATCTCTTAAGTAACCATTTTTTCTTATAATGAAAATAGCTTGAAAACCAACAGAATGTGAAGTTAGTTCAGATTCAAGTTGTCTTCCATTTGAAACAAAGCTTTGATGAAGACTGGAAAAATGCAGCATATCCATGGCTAGTGCCAGGTGTAGAAAGGACATAACATTTGAAAATCCTTCATGACACATGCTTCAAGGTGACATTTGAATATTTATCTACCATTTCCCTCTCTCATTCAGGAAGCCAAGATAATCTGTGTAGGACAAGGCAAAGGAGATGCTATCATTTCATCAAGGACGGTATTATTTTAGAAAAGGCATTTCATGTTGTTAGAAACTAAAAACAAGGAAAATTGTCACAGAACCTGTGTTAAATTCAAGACAGAAAGGAGTAGTAGCACATCAAAAGCCCTGTGTAATTTATATCAACATGTTCTGCATTTTGACTTTAACTACATTTAGGTTTTTATCTTTCATTTTCAGAAGTACTGAGCAGCTGAAGCAGGGGAAGCAGTTCATTTTTCACAAAATATGTTTTAAGTTGCAGCAAACTCAAGAGGATTTGAGTAAGCATGGCTTACACTCAGTTCAGCTTTTGTTCTTGATTGAGAACTAATTACACTTTTTTGGCAACATTAAAACATGTTATGCTAGAATGCAATGCTGTAGCAAGGGCTGAATTCTGTAACAAGTTCCTGAATTCTGTAACAAGCAGCAGAATGATAGCACAAAATTTTGAGCCTTAAAATCTAACTAGGGTTTCTCATACTGCTCTGTCAGTAAAACTATGTTTTTTCCTTAGTGTATCTCCAAAACACTGCAGTTTCACTGCATTCTGAAGGCTAGAGAATTATGTGTGTATGTACAGGGTCATGGATCCTATGCATCACAAGCAGGTATTTATGCTGTTTGTTGAATGAACAGACTGGCTTTTAGTAGCATCTTCTCAGCTTTTAATCATAGCTATGTGTCCATGGTAAAATTCAAGTAATTTTTATTCAAAATGTACTCAACAGTACGTTTATTTCAAAAGGGTTAAGAAGCTATGATTAAATGTCAACCTATTAAGAGGGTCACGAGAAAAATGGCTCCATTTCTCAAATTGCTACATTAATGAAAACTTCGCAATATAAAGAGGGTTTAATATTGAAAAATTGCATGTGCCGAAGCGAGCTGATAGAATTTATCTTTGTTAAGTGATGACAACTGTGAATTTGTTCCCACAAAGGAAATCTTTAACTGGTGACAGCTAATTGAGAAAGGCAGAACACAGTATAAAATTTATTTCCACTTTCCTCCTCTGCAGAGAAGCAATGCCAAGAGTCTGGCATTATTTCTTCCTGAAGACATCTTCAGTAGCCTGTTTTACACTGACTCATTCCTATTCAATGCACTTGCTTTCTATTTATTCCAGTTTCACTATAGCTTTAGGTAGACAGTAAATCAGCCTCACTCAATGTACACAATTAAGTGCCTACCTATGAAGCAAGACTAGAAACCTAACAGATAATACTTGTCAACAAAGTAGAGGAGTATGAGGAGGACTGGATTTAGGTAAGGGTGGGAATGGTGGCAGCTAGAATGGAACAAACTTTATTTAACGCAAGTCTTAGCATTTATTTTTGAGATTGACCAAAGGGAAAAAAGAGCCTCATTATTTTGTAAAAAAAAAAGGGTATCTGAACAAAATATTTTGTATTCAATTTGAACTGTTCTTAGAAATAAATGTCATATTATACCACCACACCTAAATATGATTTTAAAATTAAAAAAAAAAAAGAAAAAAAAGAAAGGTTTAACAGTATGCTTTTCAAATAAATAACCTGGGGATAATGCATTTTTAAAAATTCATAGCAGCATTTTGGTACATTTGCATGTTCAGGTTTTTGCCCCTAAATTTTGTGCAAAAAAAACATACCCAATTTTAATAACTTGTTTCTCCCTACAGACATGTCTGATAATACAAGTAAGCTAAATATATGGTGGCTCCAGCCAAAGGATAGCCACTGATGCTGACTATGGTAAAGACTTCTTTCTTCTCAGTTTTAAAAATATCTCTTTTGGTTTGTTTTCTGCCATGTTAGTGAATTAAAGTGGTTCATAAAGTGGTCTGACAATTGCCTGAGCTAGCAAAAAGATAGGAGGTGGGCTGTAGTGGGCTGTAGCACTGGGAACAGGGTGGGGTGGTAAGGAACAAAGAAGGCTTCCCTCCCTGAGCAGCAGTGAGCTCCTTCCCCTGCCCACCAGGCTGTAGCCACTACCAGTGCCCCACCTGAGCCCCACCAAGAGGGACTTGAGCCCTGCTACGCTTGGTTCTCATGAAGACATGAGAGTGGTGTGGAGGAATAACACAACTGAGATACATAAGTTCCAGCTTTTAGGGGGCATGGAGAATGCTAAGATAGGCTCTGCCTAACATTCAATTTCTGCTTGACCTTAAGAGGGATGCAAATTTACAACCCCACTTTACAGGGGGACACCTAGCCATCAAGTCTGTGGCATCTTTGGGCTACAGTGCTGTGTTGTGAACACCAGAGACTGGGACAGGGGGCAGTGAAGGGTGATATGCAATGCACAACTCCCATACGTATGGCAGCTGAACAAGGATCTGACCATCTTGGCTTACTGTGCTCTGCCCCTACTTCATTGCTCTGCCTCTACTTCATTCTCAACACACTGCTGACCAGTCATGAACTGTGTTGATTCTTTTTTTGGAACAAAGCCCAGTGCAATTAACAAAAGGGCATACTTTAGGTCAGAGAAAATGTCTTAGAGACTCCACCTTTATCTCTTTTTGCTCTGCCAACACAGGCAATTATAGCCAGCTCTGCACTCCCAGTGCACCTAGGTTACCAGTGCTGTCTGTTGTCCTTTCTCCAGACCCCAGTCTCTAAGTAGAGCTTCCAGCTGTGACTTTACACTCAGGCTTCCAGTTCCAGCAGCCCTGGCAGGACTGACTCTAGCTTTCACCAGCACCATATGCAGCTCAGCAGCAGTGGGATTCCTCAGTCCCTGTGTGATCCCAGCTTCCAAGTGTGTCACTGAATGACTTGAAAAAGTAAGAGATTCATGCAACCAGACCATCACTTCCCTCAGCTTACTAAAAACAGTGGCCTCATGCTTACAAGACATCATGCATTTTCTATTCCCATGTGAGGAATCCTTATAGGAGATAACTGTGGGCTCTGTCTGGCTCCAGTTGCTTCCCTCCAAGGTAATGCAGCACTACTCCTCTCAGGAGGCCTAAACATCTCATCTAAAAACAGCTTCTGCAGTTGAAGTAAACCACGCTGAAGGGAGATTTTGCACAACAGTCACAAAAGAACCACCTTAGTAGACTTATTTTTTAAATTCTTTTCCTGGTGGTAAACACATCAAACCCCACTCCACCCTGCAGAGGCACAACAGCACCACAGTGCTCTCCCTCCTATGATATAGATGTGCTGCTGTTACTTACCACTGCTGCTGTGTACATCTAAGTCCCTGTTTCAGACCAAGAAAACTAATGTAAAGTTTCTAAGATAATTTAATCTATGGGATTTGTAGCACTTTTCAGAAGAAAATACTTAGCTCTGGTAACAACACAGCAGTACCTAAATTGTGAAAGGTTAACAGAATTCATTAGACTTGTAGATTGCTGGAAAGAGACTTAATAACAGGCACCAACAGGGTGTTTTGATTGCTAATAGCACATCAGTTGGGGTACAGTCTCAAGTACCAAAACCTGTTTGCACCTGAAGCTCACCTGCTCTGGTCATGCCTGCCCTGTCAGTTCAACACTGGCACCATCTGATTAAGAGCCAGGAAACTCCTGTATAGAAAAGGGCTTCAGAAAGAGCTGTGAAATTTGAAGCTTCATGCAATCTCAAACATGCAAGCATGATGCTCACATGTAACAAAATGAGACAGCCATCTTTTTTAACTTTTGCATTTTGATCCTGTTGTATGACTACTTGAGGTTTGATTTGATTTTCCAATACAAAAATAAGACATTCCATTCTCTAACTTTAATACAGACCTCTAATTTTCTTTTCTCCTTGAGCAAAAAAAAAGGCAGCTTAAAAGACAAGTACTTCCTTGTGTTGGGAGGCTACAGAAAAATCACATTTTGTACTGAAGGTCCTTCTGACTAAACTGCATGAGGAGCAGTTAAAAGTCACTCCTGCCTCACAGCTCCAATCTTGCTATCTTGCCATCAGTCTGCAGGAACTGAGCTACAATTAATACATATGTGGTGAGCCAGATTACTTGGGTTCACATATTCCTAAAGAGTAGCTTTTGAAGATGTGGAAGCTAAATTCCTTTTGATTGAAAACCTTTCCTATTCCTAAGTTCTGCAGTTCAAAATGTGCTCAGTAGTAGATGTGCTACTCTTAGAAGGCAAGAGAGCTATGCAGAAATAAAAGTTATTACTGAAAGGGCAGAATACAACCAACATTTGCATGTGATCTAGAACAGAGCAAGAATGCAACTGCATGAAGTTTTCATAGCAGCAAAGACTGGCTGCAGAAGGCTGGGAATAGACTTAATGATGGAACAAGGCTAGAGAAACAGGACTATGTCCAAGAAAACCTGGGTCAGTTAGCTACTAGACTCCCCCAAATGAAATTTTCTTGAAAAAAATTCAAGCCAGAATTCCAGTATACCTGCTGGAACTCCCCTGAAGAAATTCAATTTTATGTCTCACCAGGAATACCCTTGTTTTCAAATGAGGCTCAGCCTGTTCCTGGTGTATTCACTCTGTATGAGTGCCTATAGTGATCTGGGATTTATTCAGTAACTTTTGAAGAACTGGTATAATAATGTCACATATAAGAAGTCTGTCAACCATGTGCCACACTAGAAATGAAACAAATCCCTTACAGGCTAACAAAGCTAGTACTTGTAGACATTGTACATTAATTCCATAATAACAAAGCAGTCTGAGTGAGACAGGTTGTTCCCTACCAAATGTTGTTTCTACATGGTGGCCAAAACCACCTGAGCTAAATTTGTTTCACCATATCATGGCAATGAGACATGAAAAATTCTTCACACAGAAGTACCTGAAAACTGAACTGCTGGTTCCCACAAACTCCCCATGATTACCTCTTCAAAAGTTGCTTGAAGAATACTTCTTTCTTAAGCTAATAGCCAAACAGGAAAGGGATATAGACATAGAGAGACACAGACAAAACCATGTTCCAATTGTAAAGAAAATAGCATCCTCCAACTAGAAACTAGTAACCAGTCAAGATTACTGATGAGCACAATGTCCCTTGAAACTGAAAGAAAGCATATAAGTAGTTCTAGAAAAAATGCAACAGCAAGAATAGTCTTGTTCCAGACATCAACCCTAAAGACGGCATTACCTTCAAACTCATACTCACTGGAACACTGTGGGCACACACACATGCTGTGCTGTGGTTGGTATCCTACAGGGGACAAGATGGTAGCGTTGGAGAGCTTGATCAGGGACAGGCTTTTCCACCAGAGTAAAGAGGAAAGATCCACGCTCCTGGCTCTTGTGAGCTTCGGGCAACTAACATGCTAAATGTTGGAAGACACAGTGAAAGCTAAACATTCAGACCTCAGATCATTTGGATAGATAATGGTACAAATTCTTACATGATCCTGTACCACTGGCAATACCTTTGTATAATACTGGTTTGACTCTGCCCAGCAGGTGGGGCAGGCGACCAGCTGAAGAATCCGTGCAGACAAATGGCATTGCATCTAATTTTGCTGTGATGAGCACATTTTGCTAGAGAACTACCCTGGTCCAGGTGAGCCTTCTGGGCCAGAAGTTCACCTGCTTGCAGGGAGATGGATCCCTACACCAACTCTGCTGTGGGACATCTGCTTTCCCACTGTGGATCATGCATTCTGAGGAAGAGATCCTGGCTCCACAGAAACAGGGAACAGCTTTGCAATCATCACAGTTGTGGATAGGATTTTGTCCTGAAGATATGGCTGGGGCACTGAACATGATGACACCGAACATCCCAAAGTACATGCCTGCTGGGGGGTGTAAGCAACAAGTAGCGTACCATGAAGTGAAACAAAGCACTGTCATGATGCAGACACATCATAAGACTTTTCAAGAAGGCAGAAAAAAGATGCAAAAATACATATCAAGGTGGTCAAAGGGCATGGTTAAACTGTTGTCTAGTGCTGGTTGTAGTGTATTTTAATCAACTTCAATCCATAATTAAAATTAATTTTAAATTGCAGCATCTTCAATATCAACATTATCTGTACCAAATGCACTCCACAGCTGTTTTTTTGAATGTTACCTTAAATATTACATTAGGACAAACAGCACTCAAACAATTAAGTATTTCTGTTACATTTTATAAGACAGAGTATTTTGTGCAAAGCAAAGAAATCTTAATGTGGTACGTAACTCAGATGCATTAATTTCAGAGTGCAGCTCTGTACCCCATTTTACTAGAGGACAAATGCAAAGCTACACATCAAAAGACTAACAATTTTGAATTTTTATACAACAAACATAGTGTCATCTTTCCCTATCATACAGCATCATGTACTTCAGAAATCAAATATAACCTTCAAATACACTCTGGCAAACTGTAACCAACAGAGAGTGTGTTCCAACTCAGAGAAGGTGAAGGAATCTTGCTGTTAAATAACAAAGCTGATCATCTTTTTGGTAAGACATTTACCAGACTCCAAATCAAAGACTTTGGAAGAAAGGTTCTCGAAAAGAAAGTTGCATTGTAAGCCTGGCACTGACTTATATCCTTTAAATTCACGTTCTTTGGTGACAGGTATAAAATTAAAGATTCTGGGTTTGTTTTTTGAAGGAAGACAACCATAATTTTTAAATATCAATTCTGATTATCTGCTGCCCTATCTCCCCAGCTTATCTGACATTTCACTACAGGAACTGTAGTGAAATTAACTGTATTGTGCAAAATTATGTATTGTAAGTACATAATTAACTGTAAGTGCAAAACTTCTTACCTACACAGACGTGAGCAAGTCACAGTATTGGGGTTAAAATCCACCACTACCTCACAGTTGGTGTCACCCTTGTGTCATGCTGTGTATGCTGTGAGTAAACACGACCCGATCTAGCCCATACTTGGATCAGACAAGGCTTCCATAGGGAAAAAGGACTGTTGGAAACAGGATGGACAAACATTCACAGAAGTACTACTTATTAGTACATCCAGTTGCATGTCCTTGCTACGTATTAATACGAAGCATTGTTCCTCATACAGCAGATGCCATGGGCTGCTGCAAGAGACTTCTACCACAAGATCATCACTCTACAAATCCCCTGACTGACAGCACCTGGAGAGGTGCAGATATTTAAGCTAAATCAGAATAGAGCAGAAGAGGAGTTACATATAAGCCATTATGGTCCCAGCACCAAAAAGACGCATTCTTGCTGTTCACCTTCTTTTTATTTTATGTTTGAATTTTCCACAGCTGTATTTTCCAAATGCCCTCGAGGTTAACCTTCTTTACAAAGTATAAATACCATTCCATTCTTATAGAAAAGAAATACAGGTGTTTGTTACATACACACACCTTGACAGCAGTCCTTGAAAGAACAGTGCAACATGTAATTAGAGCCAACACCCACAGAGCACCTCTTCAGCTGCAGGCAAGGAAGTCTCTGTTGAGAGAGGCAATCTTTTAAGGTAAAATGCTTTAACTGACCTCGTAACATTTGAATGGGATAATCAGAACTGTGTGACATGCTGTCATACCACGAATTAGTCGTATTTTGGTTTACAAACTGTAGTTGCTGCATTTCATTGAAGCCATCCAATGCAGAAAGGAATTGCTTGAATATATCTCACTGGCATAAGAAAGCAGCCTTGCTGGATGACATATTATTGACTGAATTTTCAGACATGGAATATACTTGAGAGTAAAATGAAGACACAAGTGAGATCACAAAAGGTTTTGGCAAGTATTTTTATCTTAACTTTTTTGGTTCATGGCTTGTTATGACTTTTTTGGGTTTTTTAGGAAATTCCAGCACAGTGAAAGGAATGAAGAATTCCAGAAGAGAGTTGACCTCCTTCAGTTCCAGACTGTATTCTGCTGCTATTTTCTCTGCAGTCCATATTTGAGGTTGAATTTTATGATTATTAAGAAGTGTCAGAGCCTCCACAAGGGAAATTTTGCCTTTGGAAACTTTCTTAACATCTAGAGCTTCCAAATGGCCTAATTTTGTAAGTCTCTTTTCCTCCTGTTTACTCGGAAAATGTTCACCACCTCCATCTTTTACCTAATTGAGGGAAGGAAAACAAAAAGAGCTCAACACCAGTTCTGTCTACTATGCATACTGTAGCAGCTAAACTGCTTTCCTAAATATGGCATTTCCTGTTAGCTTTCCCCATTTTTTTTTAAAAAAATAGCTTAGCCAGCCTAGCTTCTTCCACAGCCATTTTACATAGAGTGTCAACTCCCAAGCAAATGCTGAAAAGCTCCTGTTCACTGCACTCTAAGTGTCGTATTGGCTTGGCAGCCCTTCATACAAGGCAAACCACAGATTCTGGTAGGCAAATGTAAATCCAGAGAACTTGATATTCGGTATTGATTCATTGGAGGGGACAAAAAAATCACACAACAAATCAGTATCCTTCTGATACCAATGGAAATTTTTTTCATGTAGTCTCTGTCCCCTTCCTTTTGCTTTCAAATTTTAGTTTTCCTACTAAAAGAAATTCCTTCTTTTGCTCTGTCTGGAGAACAAGCTTTCCTGCTGTTTTGCAGCATCATATGGAGTTTAATTGCCATGACTACTGCAACATGTAGACACATGAAGTATCTTCTCTAAGGTCCCTTCATATTGCCAAATAATCTCCAAAAACAAAACAGCTTTCACTTCCTCATATTTCCTTTTATTAACATTTAATCAGTGAATGGCACGCAAAAAAAAAAGACACAATTAAACCCTTCATAAATTTAGAAATATTTATGTAATAATCACAGCCCACAACCACTGATTATTACACAGACACTGTATTAACTCACATGCTGAGAAAACTGATGTGGATGCTACAGCACCTGTGTGTCTGTTTCTGAGCTACAGGGAATGTCTGGCTTGTACTCCATGTTTTCTACTTTTTCCTAAAACTGTGCTTGGATAATGAATGATTTTTCAACTCTTAATTAGATCATCTATCTCTGGGAATCTGCCACTTCAGGACTCCCAAGCTGGTGCTTTTCCACTTACCACAGGCAGACATCCCAAACATACACAGAGGTGTGTACACATCACATTCACAATGCACAAAGTCATCAGGATAACATCAGAATCAGAGAAAGCTTTTGTATTGCTTTGCCCACAAGTCTCTGTGATTACACTTCAATTATGCTCTAACAACTACAAGCAGACACAGCACAAGGGAAAGTCTGTGGCAGCAAACTCAGAGCAGGCATGGAATCAAGCAAAGATTTGTTCCACTTTGGGCTTTTTCTCAAATCTCTCTTGACAGGTTTATACATGAATATTGAAGGATACTGAAATTAGACCTTCAGCACTTCAAGATTAGTCCTAACCTCTGTGATGGAAATTAAGGATAGAGATTTCTTGAAAATTTCAGGCAGAGACTGAAGAAATCCATTTGCATTTTAAATATTTTTAGACTTGAATACCATGTAAGTGGCAAATTAGAAAGACTTAGGGATTTTTATAGATGACTATAAAAATTTTTTTGCTGAATAAAGCAGCTGGAATGAAGTGGTCCAATAATGCAACAGGTAAAACACACAAGCCGTAGCACGATATAATGGAAAAGAGGACACTAACCCCAGTCAGCATTTTACGAAGAAGTATGCTTTGTCTGTCAAGTAAAAGACTGCAGCCAGTGGCAATAAGGAAATGATGACGATACAACCCACAAGATTATGTAGAAAAAAACCTACAGCACTTCATGAGCTGGGTAAAAAAAAGTCTCTGCATTGCATAACATTTAATGGAGTTAAAGACTCCATTAAAGAGTAAACATCTTTGTCCCCTACCACATCGCTGCTCCCCCAGCAGTCCAATCTCTTCTAACAACTCCACAAATCATCTCTGGCAAGCTACTTTATTTTTGCAAAAGGCTGGAGAAATATCCTGCCTCATAGGAAGCAGAAATGGGAATTTAGGTTAAAAACAATGTAAGAGCAACGCGATGTTAAATAGGGAGACTGTGTCAGCATTTACAAGCTTGTGTAAATTCACAATCTGTCACACATTCAAAACCCGGGGTCAGACACAGTCAGTGTTATTGATGTATAGAAGAGTAATAAAAACACCACTTTTATCTACTGAAGAAAGGTAGCTTTTATGCACAAGGAGCATTTTCCTTGACACAGACTTTGTGCTGAGTTTGAAGACCACAAAGCTGATGCTGGTATGGCTTGTACAGAGACGCACTCACCTGCACTGGTGGATCTCTGGACTCAACGTAAACATCTCTGAGCAAGGTGAGGAACCTATCATCCTTTCTGAGAACTTTTTCTTTTATCTCTGGGCTGTCTAAAGGCAGTGAGAAGAAGGGGAGGGAGGAAAAAAAAAAACAAACACAAAAAGGAGAAAAGATTGATCTGAGTCAAATACTTTCCTTTTTGTTAGTTCTGCCAGCTCAACGCTTCCCCAGAGGCACGGCATGGTTCCCGCAAATACACATGCTTTCTTGGGAAGGTGTCATTCCTCCCGGAGCCCTGACCTTAGCGACACCGCCTCACTTGGCGGGGCTGGGCCGCTGAGCTGCCACAGCACAGCGCGAAGCACACGCTCGGTACAGCTCTGCAGCACTGCCTCAGC